>PVKS010001047.1:0-136929 GCA_004027875.1 Aplodontia rufa
TGTATATAGATTCTGAAGATGAGATTTACCCCCAAGAGTGCCCCCCCAATTACACACCCTTATCCCTCCCCTCCCCTTCCCAAAACATCTCTAAAAATGTATTAGGTTGTATAACATACCTTATCCAGATTTAAAACATGATAATAGACCTCCTTTCTCAATGGCCAGGGTCTAGCTCCAGCCTCCACAGATGAGTGAAGACATTTGACCCTTGGTTCTCTGGGTTATGCTGATTTCACTCAGCATAATTTCTTCATAGCCATCCATTTACCTTCAAAGGCTGCAATATCATTGTTTCTAATTGCTGTGTAAAATTCCATGGTATATATGTACCACAGTTTTTGGATTCATTCATCCAGTAAGGGACATCTGGGTTGTTTCCATAATTTAGCTATTGTAAATTGAGCTGCTATGAACATAGATATTGCTGTGTCGCTGTAATGTGCTGATTCACATTTGTTTTTTAGATCTGGCAAGATAAGCTCTTTGAACAAAGTACTTAACTTCTCTGGGCCTCTTTCCTCTTCTTTGAAACAGGGGTACCATCAACCTCAAAGGGTTGTTCTGAGAATTAATGAATTAATGGACCATTTTAGTCCCAGGGTCAGCTAAACCTCTTTGAGAAGGTAGTATTTGAGCTGAAATCCGCTCTGCAGAGGGGACAGCTAAGGCTGAGCACTGAGGCAGGAACTAGTGTTGGGTGTCGCAGGATCCCCCCAGGGATGGAGGTGCTTCTGGAGGGGACTGAGCGTTTTGGCAGTCATAAAGGTGCTGGAGAGCCACAGGAGATCAGGAGGGAGGGTGGGCGGCATTGACCTTGGCCCTGTTCCCGCAGTCGATGGAGTCGCAGGTGGAGGAGTGGTACCGAGAGGTAGGAGAGTTGCAGGCGCAGACCGCGGCGCTTCCTCTGGAGCCGGCGAGCAAGGAACTGGTGGGCGAGCGGCAGAACGCGGTGGGCGAGAGGCTGGTGCGCCTGCTTGAGCCGTTGCAGGAGCGCCGCCGCTTGCTGCTGGCCTCTAAGGAGCTGCATCAGGTGGCGCACGACTTAGACGACGAGCTGGTGAGGACCAGCGCCGGGATCAGGGCGGGATCTGAATGATGAGGGGCGAGGGGCAACCGGGACCAGGAGGGTAGAACCCTGAGGCTCATTCACTCGTTCATTTGCTCACTGTCAATCAGCATTGATTTATTCATGAAGTTGCTCATTCATATACTCACTAGGTTATTCTTTAATTCTTCCTCCACTTGTTACTTATTACTCCTTATTTGCTCTTTCTCCTATCTGTTCATCTCCTCATTCACCCACTCACTTTCTGACTTGCTCATTCATTCATTCACCCTCTCACTAATTTGCTTACTCACTCTATGAATTTGGGCCCAGGCATGTGCTTGGATAATACTGGGGTTGACAGGTAACCAACGCAGACTCTGTTGCTGTCCATAGAAGACTCAGAGTCCAAACAGGAAAACAGACTTGTGCTAGACAGTGACAACCCAGGGTGGTTAGGGCCATGATGGTGAGTCCAACCAGCAGCAGAAACCCAGAGAAGGCAACTGGCCAACATTCAAAGTCAGGGCTTCCTGGAGAAGGGGACACCTGAGCTGAGACTCAAGGAAGAGTTGCAAGTAGGAAGCAATGAGAAGGGAATTCCAGGAAGCAGCCCTTGGTGTGCAAATGTTAGAGGTAAGCAGGAGGCTGTTCAAGTGCAGACAAGACAGCATGTCCCTACAGGTGGTGAGGATGTGTCTGGGCTTTTAGGCAAGGAAGGCCATTGGATACCATGCAAGGAGCTTGAGTGTTAGTTGAAATACAGCGGTACTTGGGTGCATTTTCCCCTTGACCTACTCCTGTGTCTTCTCCAGGCATGGGTTCAGGAGCGGCTGCCACTGGCCATGCAGACAGAGCGAGGCAACGGTTTACAGGCTGTCCAGCAGCACATTAAAAAGAACCAGGTGAGCTGAGCCAAGTGAGGGAGTAAGTTAGGGCACATCTGGATAACAGGTGATAGAAAACAACTCAAGGTAGTTAAACCCCCCAAAGAGAATTTATTAGCTCTTGTAATTGAAAAGATTATGGACTGAAGGTCCAGATGCATCTAGGTGCTTCAAGATAGTGTCAGGAATCTACTGGCTGTGTTTTATTTTCTGCTCCATGTTAGTCTTGTTCTCAGGCCAACTCTTCTAACTGGTGATGAAAGGCCTCCAGCAGATTCAGATTACATTCCCACAGAAAACCACAGAGAATTGCTTCCTCTCAAAAATTTCCATTAGCCACAGGGACAACTCTTAACTGGCTCAACTTGGGTCATGCATCACACCCTCCCACAGCTCATGTGATGGCCAGGGATTTAGATGGTTCCTTAGTCTAGTGGGGGCTAAGAGTTCACCCCTAGAACCTGCTGCTGGAGTGAGCCTTAACTCAGTTACCTGGGCTGAGATGAAGACAAGAGGTTTCCCCAAAGGAAAATCTGGGTTCTGTGACTAGAAGTAAGGGAACAGCTTTGGGACAAGGAAAAATTCCAGCAAAGCCTCAAAGTACCCATAGGGAAAAAGAACAGAGATAATCAGAGAGCAGGTGCTGACCCCTAATCTGAGCAAGTTGGGGGAAGCAGCATTCGAGCCCCCAAATCTCTAGACCTCTGTTCACCTCATTGGACTTCAGTTTCTATATCCAAATAAGTAGAGAGTTTGTCTAGAACAGAGGTTCTCAAACTCTGTAGCAGAGGAACCCTTTGGTTAAACCAGCTCTTTCATCAAAGCCCCAAGTAAGACACATAAAATGGAATAATAATAGAATAAAAATAACAAAGAGTATGTAGTTAAGTATTGACTTTGGGAGATATGATGATTATTTAATCCCTTCAATGACAATATGAGATAGGTATTGTCATTTTCCATACTTTACCAAAAAATATAAGTTGGGAGAATTCAACCCTGAAGGATGTTGGGGAGGTAGGACCTTAAAGTCTTTGGGGTAAATTCATGATCATGCTGCATTAAAAGGAGTTCTTTAAGGATTGGAGTCTTTCTTAGCCTTAACTTTTTTTTTAGTCTTGATGAAAATGCTGTTGGCTGCTGACAGTTCAGGAACAAACAGGACTTGTCTGTTGAGGAAACCCAGTCAAGTGCACTTAATGTTTAAAATGGAGTGGGGGGAGCTAGGCGGTATGTACAACGAAAGTGCTGGATCTACAGGGGCTGCTGAGAAATAATCAAAGCTGATATTTATGGAGCCAGGCAGGCAGAACCCACCAATAAGGAAGGCCACTACATGTGAATTATATCTCAACCTGATTTTCAGGCGTGTTTCAACCTTTGGCTGCTGCCTTGTATCACCAGATTTATTGGTTGAGGGCACAGTCTCTAGAGTCAGTCTTCTGTGTTCAAGTCCTAGCAGCCTATACTAGTGAAATCCTATTTGAGATCTGGACTTCTCTCATTGCCTGCTTTCCCACCCGCAGCACGGGGTGTGAGCTAGCGGGTAACGGCAAAATACTTACATAGTACCTGGCACTTGTACCTGGTAAGCCATCTGTGGGTGTTTGCTGTTAGCTCCGTGGGCCGTGCCAGTCGCAGAAGCTCGTGTGGCTTTGCCAAGTCTCTGAACGCAGGTCTCCACCCGGACCTTCCAACCCCAGGGCCTGCGGCGGGAGATCCAGGCGCATGGGCCTCGCCTTGAGGAGGTGTTGGAGCGCGCGAGCGCCCTGGCCTCGCTGCGCAGCCCGGAGGCAGAGGCTGTGCGCCGGGGCCTGGAGCAGCTGCAGAGCGCCTGGGCAGGACTTCGCGAGGCGGCAGAGCGGCGGCAGCAGGTGCTGGACGCCGCCTTCCAGGTGGAACAGTACTACTTCGACGTGGCGGAGGTGGAGGCGTGGCTGGGCGAGCAGGAGCTGCTCATGATGAGTGAGGACAAGGGCAAGGTGCGCCCGGGCTGTGGGTGTGGGGGGTCTGGGGGCGCAGGAGCCGGGGGCCGGCCGCTGCCGCCTCATCGCGGGCGCCGTGTGCCCCCAGGATGAACAGAGCACCCTGCAGCTGCTCAAGAAGCACCTGCAGCTGGAGCAGGGCGTGGAGAACTACGAAGAAAGCATCGCGCAGCTGTCGCGCCAGTGCCGAGCGCTGCTGGAGATGGGGCACCCGGACAGGTGGGCGGGCGGAGGCGGGGCCAGGCGGGGCGGGGCCAGTGTGTAGGGACCGGTCCAGCTGGATCAGGATCCTAAGCTTCTCTCTTGGAACTCTGGGCTGGGCCAGAACTGGACATTGGGGTGGGAAGGGGTCCTCATTGCCGCAGGCTGGAGTCCTGGGATTTTGGCCATAGGGAGGGACTGGAATAAAGGGGCACTGTCCAGGGATGGTGAGAGGGTGGGGCATTTGAGTGTTGTGAAGTGCCTCATTGGGTATAAAGGGGGAGGTGATGTCTACGACTGAGTAAGATAAGTCAGGGCCAGGGAAGGACAAGGTTCCCTTTCTACCCTGTGTCTGAGCAGTGTTTGGAAGGACAGAAAAGCCTGGTTTGGACCTGGGGATAAGGACTGAGACCCCGTGGTATGGCTGGCCTGGGGTGGGATATAAAAGGGGCACTGAGTATGATCTATGTCCCAGTGCGTCTGGAGGTTAGGACTGAAGGTGGGATGGACTGACTGGGCACTGAAGGCTGGGGTTTGGAACCCTATCCAGGTCACTAGATGGGACAACAGAACAAAGGTAGAAACTGGATTAAAAACAAACAAACAAACAAAGACAAAAGCAGTAAAAGAAGCTAGGCAAGTCTGGTGTAGAGGTGAGTTTATCAAGCTACAGAAACAGCTTTCTGAAGTCCAAGTCCTGGTCCAACTGATTCTGACTTGCAGATAACAGCCCTGCTGGATCCAGAGCAGCCCAGGGGACAATACTCTTCCTAAAGATTCAGGGAAACACCTTGGGGAGGGGGAGATTAGGAGGCCACAGCACTGCCCCCGAAGTCTCAGGGGCTCTCCCCTGCCCGTCCCCCTCCTCCATTAGCGAGCAGATCAGCCGGCGGCAGTCTCAGGTGGACCGCTTGTACGTGGCGCTCAAGGAGCTGGGGGAGGAACGCAGGGTGGGCCTGGAGCAGCAGTACTGGCTGTACCAGCTCAGCCGCCAGGTGGATGAGCTGGAGCATTGGATTGCGGAGAAGGAGGTGGTGGCTGGTTCACCCGAACTCGGCCAGGACTTCGAGCATGTCTCGGTAAGCATCATTAGGAAAAACAATGATACCAGTGGCCACTCTGTACGCTACTAAGGTTCTCTGGGCCTCAGTTACCCCATCCATAGCATGGGCATAATAATAGCACTCACCTCATGGCTCTGTTGTAAGACAAATTAATTAATATGACATAAAGTACTTAGAACCCTGTGCAGCATACTCAGTGTCTAGCACAGGGTTAGTTTATTAATACTGTACCATCATACTGTTTCATTATTGCTTCTATTATTGCTACAGAGTATTATACATTTTTTATTATAATGACATTTAATATTGTAATGACTCAAACCTTTCACAAGATAGCAAATTAGAGGGAACTGTACATGCAGCACCTTTGCCCACTTGCTCTGCCCCCCTTCCTGGCTATAGGTGCTGCAGGAGAAATTCTCAGAGTTTGCCAACGAGACAGGCACAGCAGGGCGCGAGCGGCTGGCAGCTGTGAACCAGATGGTGGATGAGCTGATCGAGTGTGGCCATACAGCAGCAGCCACCATGGCTGAGTGGAAGGATGGGCTGAATGAGGCCTGGGCTGAGCTGCTAGAGCTCATGGGTACTCGGGCCCAGCTGCTGGCCGCCTCTCGGGAGCTACACAAGTTCTTCAGCGATGCCCGAGAGCTTCAAGGACAGATTGAGGAGAAGCGGAGGCGGCTGCCACGCCTGACTGCTCCACCTGAGCCAAGACCCAGTGCCAGCTCCATGCAAAGGACCTTGCGAGCCTTTGAGCATGATCTGCAGCTCCTCGTGTCCCAGGTGGGGCGACAGTGGCCATAGGGCGAGGTGGGGGTGCCTGATGAGCAGGCTAAGGGATGGTGGACAGCAGAGCAGACAAAAGTGAGGCTGTGGAGCAGGTCAGAATTAGGCAGTGGGACAATCGAAAGCAGATCTCGGAATAGGAAGACATTGGATAATGAAGCAGATAGAAAATTGACTGATTGTATGGTGCACAGAATTCAGGTAGTGACAGAAAAAAAAAGTCATGTAGTAGGACTGGTGGGAACTATATGATGTTTCCAGGGGAGACTGGGCAGTGCTTCCAAGTGAATCATAACATTCCAGTATGGTAAATTCAGATGAAGGATTTAAGTGTAATTCTGAGAGGTTTAGGAGAAATTTGGCTGTGGACAGATAGAAATTAGCAAGTCTCTGATAGAAATCATGATTTTTTAAAAAAAATTAGTTCAATATGGAAGGATTGAATGGAAAATGCAATAAAGCTAATAGAAATTAGGCAGAGGAATTGGAAGAGTGACCTGGGAAACTGGGTGAAAATGAAGTTATGGGCCTAATAGAACTTGGGCAGCAGGACTGAAGGGAACTGGCTTGCAGGCCTCAACAGAAGTAGAAATTAGACAGTTGTCTTTACAAATCATACAGATGACTGTTAGAAATAGGGCTGAGAGACAGATAGCAATTAAGTGGTGGATCTGTTAGAAATGGGGTTCAGGTGGGTAAACTGGACATGGTGGCACACACCTGTAATCCCAGCAACTTGGGAGGCTGAAGCAGAAGGATCACAAGTTCCAGGCCAACCTGGGCAACTTAGCAACACCCTGTCTCAAAAAAAGAGCTGGGGATGTGGCTCAGTATAAAGCACCTGCCCAGCATGCAAGAGACCCCGGATTCCATCCCCAGCACTGCCACGGAAGGGAGGAAAGAAAGGGAGAGAGAGAGCAAGCAGATTGTAACTGAATAGTACTTCTGAAGGAAGTGGCTTACTAGTAGGCTGTGGGTCTGAGATGAATGCAGTGAAGGGTGGGAAAGATACCCAGTAGACAGCAGGATAGAAAACGTTTTGTGGAAGAAATCAGATTGCTCTGAAACAATATAGAGGTGAACCTGTCTGAAAAAAGAAAACAGATGAGACACCAAAAGAAATCAGGCAGTGGACTGAAAGAACCCTGGCAGTGGAACTAAAAGTCAGAACCCAGGTTATGAAGAATCGGCAGCAGACATGAGAGTTTTATAGTACTGAGTGCACAACAAGTCAGAAAGCAGGCAAGCCCAAGAGGAATCAGGCAAAAGGTATAAGGGGAGCCAGGTAATGGAATCACAGGTGCCGGCTCCTATCTTGCAGCTCTGTGCTCTGCCTGCAGAAGGGGAAGGAGAGGGTGGAGCCTGGGTGGCTTTCAAGGAAGGAAGGGCTGGCACCCAACCTGGCTTGCTCTGCAGGTACGGCAGCTGCAGGAGGGGGCGGCCCAGCTGCGGACAGTGTATGCCGGTGAGCACGCTGAGGCCATCGCCAGCCGGGAGCAGGAGGTGCTGCAGGGCTGGAAGGAGCTGCTGGCAGCCTGTGAGGATGCCCGCCTGCATGTCAGCTCCACAGCTGACGCCCTTCGCTTCCACAGCCAGGCCCGTGACCTGCTCTCCTGGATGGATGGCATCGCAGGCCAGATCGGGGCAGCGGACAAGCCCAGGTGCCCCTCATCCCACCTCTGGCAGCCTCTCTCAGCTGCCCCTGGCCCACCAACAGTCCCCTTCCCATAGGAAACCACAACATCCACTATCTGCGGGGCAATCCTGTGTGCCTGTCACTGTTCTAGATGCTTCACATATGTTTGGACCCCTTTCGGAACTGGCATTGGGGACTCAGAGCATGGGGCATCCTCCTGCCCTCTGTCCTTCCCAGGTGCCCACTCCAGCCCATCACATCTGGTGTCACAGTATGGGAATGTGGGCACTGTCAGGGTGGAGGAACACTGTAACAATTATGGTATCTCAGGGTTACCCTGGAAGGCACTGATTTTTTTTTTGCTTATGTAATGGCACTGTTAGCGTCCAATAGAAGCCAAGCCTATCCCACAGTGATTAGGAACCAGGATCCTGCCACTCAGCCCTGGGGGTCATTTGCTCAACCCTCAAGAAGGGGAAAACACAGCAAGAGGGTCACATGGAAGGTTTAGGGACTCGCATGCTGCTGGTGAGTTACCCAGCTTATCTCCCAGGTAGGCTGGAGACTGAGTCCAGCAATGTGCCCAGGAAAAGGACGTGAAGAGTGTGACATATGGCATTGCTTCTGGGCTTGTGGACCTTGAGCCTTCATTCATTTACTCGGTGAATATTTAGTTGGTGCTGGGGATGGAACCCTGGGCCTCTCAAATGCTAAGCTTTACCACTGAGCCCTAGCACATATTTACTGAAAGCTCGTTGTGGGCCACATGGTGGATGAGGTCAAGCCTTTGACCTCCAAGGGTGGAGTGAAGCAACAAATAAGTTAACAAGTAAGGACCTAATATTACTTCAGAGAGCAAGCAGCACTGTCAGGAAAAATAAAGCAAGGTAAGGGAACCAGGCAATAGCTGGCAAAGTCTCCCTGAGGATGGGATGTTTGAGTGGAGGGAGACATGAAGTACTGTACTGGGTGAGTTTGGGGAAGACCTTTGGACACTGAGATCTTGACCAGAACTTGGGGGTGAGTTTGGCCTCCATGTGGTTGTGGTGAAGCATGTCTGAGGAGGAGCCATCACTGGGGCTGGATGGAGTGAGGGGGGGAAGAGTGAAGAGTGGCAGGAAGTGAGGCCAGAGGGGCAATAGGGCTCTGAGACCATGAGAAGTTTGGGATGGGAGTCATGGGAGAGTTCAGAGGAGGGACTGGTGTGATACGTGCATCAGTGGAAAGCAAAGGTAGAAACAGGTAGTCCAGTCAGGAGGCTCCTGAAAAATCCAGGTAGAGCCATTGATCTTAGGACTTAAAGTATTTTTAAAGTATTCTGTACACAGAAGTAGAGATAACCACATAGTGAGCCCACAACTGCACTGTGAACACGTGACTTGAATAATAATGAGCATTTGAGCAGGCTCATTTCAGCAATACACTCCTCTACTCTTCCTGTTATTTTAAAACAAATCAGGCTTTGTAACATTTTGCAGCATATACTTTTAAATTATAAATGTCTAGTTTTCACTGATGGATTGACTTTAGGGGTGAGAGGAAAGGAGATGAATGTTCACGGATGAATGATGGATTATTCACTGAGACAGAGAGGAGAGGGCACATTTGTGGGATGGGGAGAAACAAAGATCATTGAGCAGGTTAAAATTCATTACAATGTGGGATCTTCAGAAATAAGTTTGGGCACATTAAGTCTCATAAAGCTATAACTGCTAGCTGGCGGAACCTTCTGAAATTTGGAATTTGTATTGGACAGTGGATAGTTTACAATGGCCTTGTCCAGTAGTTATATATTTCAAGCCACAAATGTTAGCCACATATATAATATAAAATTTTCTTGTAACCACATTAACAAAGTAAAAGGAAGCAACTGAAAATGAATTTTAGCATTATTTTTATTTTTTGATACCATGGATTGAACCCAGGGTTTCTTTTACCACTGAGCCTCATCCCCAGCTCTGTTTATTTTTATTTAGAGATAGGGGCTTGCTAAGTTGCTGAGGCTGGCCTCAAACTTGTGATCTTCCTGTCTCAGCCTCCTGAGTCTCTGGATTACAGGCATGCGCCACCATGCCTGCAGCAATACATTTAAAAATTTTGGCAGTACTGGGCAGCACTGGGGATTGAACCCAGGGCACTGTACCACTGAGCTGCATCCCCATGTCCCTCCCCCACCTTTTTTTTTGGGGGGGGAACAGGGTTTCACTAAATTGCTGGGGCTGGCCTTGAACTTGCAACCCTCCTGCTTCAGAGGCCTCCTGAGTCACTTGGGATTATAGGCATGTGTCACTGTGCCTGACTAATAATACATTTTAGTTAACCCTATATGTCCAAGATACTATGACTCCAACCTGTGGTCTGTATTAACATTATTAGTTAGCGTTAACTAATTAGACTGGGCATGGTGGCATGGGCATGAAGTCCCAGGTACTCAGGAGCCTGAGATGGAAGGACGGCTTGAGCCCAGAAGTTGGAGACCAGTCTGGGCAATATAGCAAGACCCCATCTCAAAAAATATTAGTATTCAACACATCTCAATTCAGACTTACCACATTTCAAATGCTCAATGGCCACACGTGTCTAGTGACTTCCACACTGCACAGCCCAGACTTGTTAGGTTAGAATCAAGAGCTAGTGGAGACTTCGAAAGCATAGCTATAGCAAGTTAGAAAAATTGGACCTTGAAATCCTAGAAAGTTAGAATCACAAGTGTGAAACTTTGGCACCTTGGGAAGCTGGAATCATTGATTTAGTGAAGACGGTTGGACACTCAGAACTTGACCACAGAAGGTAGGTATCCCAAGATGCCATGAAGCATCAGCCTCAAGGGAACTGATGGGAGCTGCATATATGGGGTGGGCTGAGGGTGGCTTCCAGTGGCTCAGATCCCTGCCCACCACCCACTGCAGGGACGTATCATCGGTGGAGGTGCTCATGAACTACCACCAGGGCCTGAAGACTGAGCTGGAGGCACGGGTGCCTGAGATGACAGCCTGCCAGGAGCTGGGGCGCTCCCTGCTGCTCAACAAGAGTGCCATGGCTGATGAGGTAGGGAGGGGCACCCGGGGTCCCCTTCTGCCTCCCAGGTTCATTGAGGTGGGAGCCACTCCTGATACCCCTCCCACCCACCCACCATGCCCAGATCCAGGCACAGCTGGACAAACTTGGGACCAGGAAGGAGGAGGTGTCAGACAAGTGGGACCGCCATTGGGAGTGGCTGCAGCAGAGTGAGTGAGGGCCCAGACACTTGTGGCTCAAGGACACACGGACAGGCTCCATTGTGTTAAGCAAAGGCCCAGAGGATGACATGAGCATGTTTGCACACCACCTGAGAAACGAACATAAGGGCCCGGGAGGATGGATGAGGGGGTTGCCTTGCTATTGAATCCCTGGTAGCAGACACCTCAGGGACTTTGTGAAATAAATGCAGGCACTGTCATTCCTGCAGATCCCAGAGAGGTCAGGACTGGTATAGGGAAACCCAGAAAGGTGTGGAAGGTCAAAGAGGACAATTACTGCCTCACAGAGGTCTCATGTGCTCCCAGCGCCCTTACCCTACGTGTCTACCCCCAGTGCTGGAAGTGCACCAGTTTGCCCAGGAGGCAGTGGTGGCTGATGCCTGGCTGACAGCCCAGGAGCCACTTTTGCAGAGCCGGGAGCTGGGCAGCAGCGTGGATGAGGTGGAGCAGCTTATCCGGAGACATGAGGCCTTCCGCAAAGCAGCTGCAGCCTGGGAAGAGAGGTTCAGCTCTCTGAGACGCCTGACCACGGTGAGAACCCCAGATTCTGCCCTCTTGTCCCCACACCCATCCTTCTATATGAGACAGACACACCTGGACTTGGCGTCCAGTCCTTTGTTGCATGAGGGCTACATGATCCTTACTGTGCTCCCAGTGGGGCAGGGGGACAGACTTGTCACCAGACAGTACATAGAGTCAGGGATGTGAGGGGGAAGAACAGGAAGAGAGCTGGGAGTTGAGGTGGGGGGGGGGCACAGAAGGCCATGGGAACCAGACCGTACTTGCCCTGGCCTGGGGGAGTCCCATCTGAGACTTGAAGAATGAGGTTAAGAAATGCAGAATGTGGTGGCACACACCTGTAATCCCAGTGATTCTGGAGGCAGAGGCAGGAGGATCAAAAGTTCAAGGCCAACCTCAACAATTTAGTGAGACTCTGTTTCAAAATTAAACATAAAAAGGCCTGGATACTCACTCATACCCCATGGTAGAGCATCCCTGGGTTCAATCCCCAGTATGGGATGGAGGGTGAGGTGAAGAGACCATTGTAATAAAAAGTTTCGAGTTCCTGGGTGGTGGGATGTTAAAGGAAGAAGTGGTAGATAGAAAGACCCCCACCAAAAGTGATGATTTAGCTGATTCCTACAAGTGTAGGAATTAAGCTCTTGGCAGAAAGTAGGGTGGTGGGCTGGAAATCCTTGCTTCCTCAAGGAACTGAAAGGTTGAGCGGTGAGGCAGAAAACCCCGAGTGCCTCCTCGAATCACCCGTTCTGCACACCACCAGCCCCAAACTGTCCCTGATCCTTCTGTTCCCAGATTGAGAAACTCAAGGCGGAACAGAGCAAGCAGCCACCCACTCCCTTGCTGGGGCGCAAGTTCTTTGGGGACCCCACGGAACTGGCGGCCAAGGCGGCGCCCCTACTGAGGCCAGGGGGTTATGAGAGGGGCTTGGAGCCCTTGGCCCGCCGGGCCTCGGACACGCTGTCGGCGGAGGTGCGGACCCGAGTGGGGTACGTGCGCCAAGAGCTCAAGCCCGAGCGCCTCCAGCCGCGCATTGACCGGCTGCCGGAGGTCCCGGGGAGGGTAGAGCCCGCGGCCCCTTCGGCCCCTTCAGCCGCACTGGAGAACGCGGCGGAGACCCCCGGGACCCCTGCGGCGGCGGAGCAGGTGCGGCCCAGACCCGAGCGCCAGGAGTCAGCTGATCGCGCCGAGGAGCTGCCCCGGAGGCGGCGGCCCGAGCGCCAGGAATCTGCTGATCAACCCGAGGAGGCTGCGCGGAGACGGCGAAGCGAGCGGCAGGAATCGACCGAGCACGAGGCCGCACACAGCCTGACCCTGGGCCGCTACGAGCAGATGGAGAGGCGGCGCGAGCGGCGTGAGAGGCGGTTGGAGCGGCAGGAGTCCAGCGAGCAGGAGACACCCATCAGAGGAGACCTGGCCAAGGGGTGAGTCCCCTTACTGATCGAATGGCGTTGGCGAGGGCTCCTAGAGCCCCAGTGCTGAGGCTGCTGGGCTCAGCGCTGCCTACGGAGAGGGACCCATTTGCAGAGGTGTAAACTGGGCCTGAAAGAGGGTAGGAGATAGGGCCGTTCCCCTTCAGGGACAGCTCTTCCTGATGAAGGAGAAGGCAGAGTGCCTTCCTTCTGAGGCAGGTTCTCACCTACAGAGTCCTGCGTCCAATCGCCTGGGTGTATCCTGGCAGGGATTTTGTCTGCTTTGTACCTGTTTCTCCACTGGATGGATTAGAGAGAAGACCCTTTATTACAAATCTCTCTCAACAGCGTTATGAATTGGTGGCTCTCGTCATCTCCACTATATAGACAGGGCAACTGAGGCACAAGGTGGGCCAGTCATTTGTTTTGGATAAACCAGGCCTGGAGCCCAGGCCTTTCAGAACCCAGAGTTAACCAGAGCATAATGTGCTGATTAGTCCAACCTGCTGTGTCCCCAGATGGAGGACAGGAGACAATGGCTTCTTGACCCTTTTAAAAATGTCCCATTTCATGAGTATTTGCTTGCGTGTGTGGGGATGGCAGTGACCAAACTTAGCCCCTGCCCTGCTTTCTCTAGTGGGAGAAACAGAATTGTCACCAGAGATGACCCAGAATGGGGCAAGTCCAAGGGACTTGGTAACTCGGAGGGCAGATGCAGAAAGGTGACAGTGTTCAAAGGTTTAAAGGAACTAGTTTGCCTTTGTGCTGCTTAAAACACAGGTGAGAGAGGTTCGGTCTTGCATTCAGCAGCAGTGTCTGGAAGAGCCACAGGTAGTAAGGTGTGCATCTGCAAGAGTCAGCTGAGAAGTGAACAGGGGCTTGGCATTTTAGGCTAAGGCATGAGGACTCCTCTGTCCAGCCAGGAAGGTCCCTGGGAGAAGGCACACAAGTTCCATTGGGTCTTTCTGTACCCCCTCCCCCAGGAAGGCCACCCTGGCTGACATTGTGGAGCAACTGCAGGAGAAAGAGGCAGGACCAGGGCTCCCTATGGGGGTGGTAAGTTGAGCCACAGGATGGGTGGGGGTATGAGGACCCCCTCTCAAAGCAGGAGTTATGATCTCAGAAGCAATCAGTGCCTAGCCCTGAGCCCATTCCCCTACCTGGACCCTGCAAAGTGAGCATGGATTCTCAGGACCCCCAGAAATCCACCAAAATCTGACAATTTCTCCCTTAGATAGGGCCACTGATCCAAGAGACCCTCCCACCCACTCTCCACCCCTCCCCCAAAAAAACAGTCTAAACTCTTCCTACATCTGTCCTGGACTCCCAATTTCCCCACCCACCGGGGCTCCAAACTTCACCATAGCCAACTACATACACACACAAACCCTAGGCATATTCTACAGGTTCTTGCATCTCTAAAATCTAGTATCTTCCTCCCACAAGACCCAAGAGGCCCCTAAGTTTTGGCCTGGAGCCCAGAAGTCCTCCCATACTCGCCTCCAATACAGATGACCCTGGAGACAGATGGGACCCCAGACGCAGCTCCCCTAGACAGATCTCCCCCACAATGGACAGCTCCCCTCTTCCCCCTCCCTTCACACAGCCGTCGCTGCCTCAGCCTCGTGAGCTTCCCCCTGGCCGCCTGCCCAATGGGCTTGAGCCGCCCGAGCGGACACCTCGGCCAGATCGGCCGCGGGCGCGGGACCGGCCGAAGCCGCGACGGCGGCCGCGGCCTCGAGAGGGTGGTGAGGGCGGGGGAAGCCGGCGCTCGCGCTCCGCCCCGGCCCAGGGCGGCTCCGCCCCCGCGCCTCCGCCTCCGCCCACTCACACAGTGCAGCACGAGGGCTTCCTGCTGCGCAAGCGCGAGCTCGACGCTAACCGCAAGTCGTCCAACCGGTGAGCGTGTGGGCGGGGCATTGGAAACCTGGGCGGGGGTGGGGCAAGCTCAGGGTGTCCAATGAGTGAATAGTTGGGCCCGGGAAGGAACCGGGCTCAGTTTCAGGACCTCCCACCAGTGAGGGCTAGATGGGGGCCAGAGCGAGGGCGGGGCTCAACCTGGGGGAATCCAACCAATGAAGTGGAGGAGCAGCCTAGCGTTAGTACATTCTATGGCTGAGTAGGTGGAGCTTCGATGTGAGAGGGACGAAAATATTAACGAAAGTGAATAAGTTGGGACCTATCATAGCAACCGACCGAAGAGTTGACTATAGCTAAGGAACAAAACGGAAATGAGTGTAGTTCTGAGGGTTCCGATGGCATGTGGAGTCTAAAGATAACCATCCAACCAATGAGTGGGGTGGGTCTACCCTTGAAAGTTTCCGATGGCGGGGGTGGGAACCTGAGAAGGGGCGAAGTCCAAATTCAAGGCTAGGTGGAGTGTGTGTTGGGGTAGTCTCAGGTTTCCAAAGGAGGGTCTAGCATTTGTGTGTGTGTGTGTGTGTGTGTATGTGTGTGTGTGTGTGTGTTTACTCTTGGAATCCAGCTGCTGGTTGTCCAACAGGAGGCAGAATCTGGGGAAGGGTGGAGCCAGAAAGGATGGCACTGGCCAATGAATGGAGTGAGACCCAGACCCCAGACCATGAAGTGGGCAGGGCAGGTTCAGAATGTGCTGATGAGGTCTGAAGGTAGTTTTTCTTCCTTGTCCGTAGGCCAAGATGGGAATAAACAGGGGCGCTTGGTATATTATGCTGTAAGGGGACTTCCTCCTGGACTGGGGCTTTGGCTAGATGGGGAGCAGGAATTCCTCATTCCAAACAGTAACCCAGTAGATTTTCCTTAAAGGAACTTGGTAGGTGTGGAGGAATGGAGTGGGGAGAGATGAGTGGAACAAAGGCTTATTTAGGAGATGACTTAAAACCTGCCTTCAGGAAATTGAGTATGGGATAAGGAGGGGCAGGCCCTGCAGAGGCCAGCCTGAATAAAGGCTGGGTACTGGGAGTCTTAGATGATGCTCTCAGATCAGGAGCAGCCATAAGGAAGAGGATCCTGATCTTGTGGTTTAACTAGCTAAGGCAAAGTCCCAGAGGTTGGAAGTCTCAGCATATGTGTTAATGAAATGTGTTAATGAAAAGTACCTAAGCAGAGTGCTGCAGCTCTGCCTTGAGACCCATCTCATCACCCCAGGTCATGGGTGAGCCTGTACTGCGTCCTCAGCAAGGGGGAGCTGGGCTTCTACAAGGACTCCAAAGGCCCAGCATCAGGGGGCACACATGGTGGGGAGCCACTGCTCAGCCTGCACAAGGCCACCAGCGAGGTGGCTAGTGACTACAAGAAAAAGAAGCATGTCTTCAAGCTCCAGTGAGCCCCCCAAAGGGCAGGCGGGAGGGATCCAGGGCCCAGCTTCCTCTCCTAGCAGGACCCTGGTTCCCTGGGGACGTATTTGGTTTGGGGGGTGGGGCTTGGCTTCAGGGGATCTCCTCAAGTCCTTTGTTCCCTCCTGCAGGACCCAGGATGGGAGTGAGTTTTTGCTCCAGGCTAAAGATGAGGTGAGAGCTGGTCCTTTCAACACCCTGTAATTTTTTTTTTTTTTTAAAGAAAGAGGAACAGCGAGAGAGAAAGAGAGAAGGAATTTTTATTTAGTTTTTCACATGACTTTGTTCCTCCAACACTTAGTTGCTGTGGTGGTGCTGGGATTTGAACCTGTGTATCACGCATGCCAGGCAAGCCCAGTAATCGCCAAGCCACCGCTCCAGCCCCCTTTCAACACCTTATACAACCCCAAAATGACCTAACTAGCTGACTGACTCCTGGCCCAGAGTGATGGGGCTATAGAAGGGAGCACAGGCAAGATTTAGCAGGGCTATATATGGAAAGGCCCATGGGCAGTGAGAGCCTAGAGAAGGTTCCTTAAGCCAGGGGTAGTGGAGAGAGGTTCCAGGAGGCCCTGATGAAGTCCAAAGGGCTAACAGCTGGAGTAAGGAGTTCAAAATGTGGGGTACCAGAAAGGATCCCAGGAGCTGGATCTCTCAGTCCTTTATGGGCCACTTGGAGAAGATTGAATTTCTTGTCCTAAGAGCACTGAGGAGCCATGGGAGGTTTTTGTTTTTGTTTTAGGGCTGAGGACGAACTTGGGGACTTGTGCATGCTAGGCAAGTGCTCTGCCACTGAGCTAAATCCCCAACCCCGCATGGCAGGGTTTTAAGCCAAGGAAGGTTAAAATGATAGGTAATTCAATTACCATGTGCAGGGTAGATTGGAGTGGCTGACAGTAGAGGGTGGGGAGCCTGGCAAACAGCCAGGGTTAGGGACCCAAGTGGGAAAACACAATTGGAGCAGACAAGCCCGTAGGGAAAGGAGGGAGGAGGTGGGGGGCTGATAAGAACAGAAGTGGACCTCAGGACTGTGGCTAAGTGGTGAGGTGGGGCCAGGTGGAGGAGCAGGCATGGAAGTGGAGGAGCAGGCATGGAGGTGCTTTAAGTTGAAAGTAATAAATAGCACTTCTTATCTCAATTAGTCTTCACAAGAAGCTATGAAGTAGGTCTTATTCTCTTCATGTCTCCTTTTACTTATCTGTAAAATGGAGATAAAAATTGTTTCTCATCGTAAGATTTTTGTGAGAATTGAACAAGTTAATATGTAAGATTTTTGTGAGAATTGAACAAGTTAATACATGTAGAGCACTTAGCACAGGGCTTGGAGTCAGTGCTCTGTAAGTGTTCACATCCATACACTTGTTTTTGTTGTTTATCTTTGTCGTGGGAATTATATATTGCATCAACTTGAGTGAATGAATCCACAAAAGTGCTTGAAACAGACAGAGCCTGGCACATGCTGTTTAACTGTACCCTCATTATCATTATTACCCCAATTTAATAGAGGAGGAAACTGAAGTTCAGAGAAGGCAGTCTGATTCAAGATTACTCCATCTTCTCTCTTCCAAATATGAACTTTGTGCCCTATTTTCTTCCTTCAGGAGGAGATGAATGGTTGGCTAGAGGCTGTGGCTGCCTCAGTGGCGGAACACGCAGAGATTGCACGCTGGGGCCAGACACTACCCACCACGTCCTCCACGGACGAGGGCAACCCCAAGCGAGAGGGAGGAGAGCGCAGGGCTAGCGGGCGCCGGAAGTGACTCCTATCCCCAGGACCTGATAAGCCTCCCTGCTCCTCCGCTCTGCACTGTGGGCACAAAGACACTTTCTCTTCCACAAGGGCAGGGCCAGAGTCCCTAGTTTCAGCACTGCGGACGTGCAACAACGGGCACTGGAAAGGAGGGGACTTATCCTGCACCCCAAAAAGTGGTGGGGGTTTGCTTCCCCTATAGCCATATCTCGGCCCCTTCGCGCTCGCCACCCCCCCCCCCAGGTGCTGGGGCTCTATTATTTTTATGCAATAACTGAGCTTGGTGGGGGCGGACAGGGGGCCAGTTGAGCCAAGGCCCTTACCCCTATCTGCAAATCCTGCCCCAAGAAGCTGGGGTGGTGGGGGCGATAATTCCTGGCCTTCTCTCCGCCCTAAGGATGGGCACGGGGGCGCTGGTGAGGTCCCCTGGACCATCCAGGGTGCTAGGGGGTGGGGAGGGGACACTCCCTCCCTGCCTTTACCTCACTTCCAATGCTGCCTTGATCTCTGTCTGGGAGGGGGGAGTGAAGGGGTCCTAGCCCCTGCACTCCGTCGCCTCAGAGCCTGCGGTTAATTCCTCAGTTTATTTTTGCAAAACGTCGACCTCCCCCTCCCCCGCCCCGCATCCGCGTAGGCTTTGAATGGGAGGGGCGTCAAAGCTCAAAATTATCTTCCTCTCTCCTCCCCCCTCCAGCTGTAAATGTCACTTTACGAGGGGAGGGGTGAGGGGAAGCCCTCCCCCCTGCATGCTTCTGGCTGGAGCATCTCCCTGGGACTTGGGGGGAACCGCTGGGCCCGGGGGTGTGGGACGGTGTGGCGGGCGCACACTGTACGTACCTATAATAAACACTTTTGCTTTGACGGTCTATGCTGGTTTGTTCGCGTTTCGTGGGCTGCACCCGGGAGAATGGAAGGATGAGCTGGTGGCGGGAGCGCGGGTGTGTGTGTGAGGGGTGGTACTGCTGCAGAGAACGTCTAGATGCACCCTTTGGTGTGGATTAATTTCGGAGTCTAAACACGTGCACGTCGACAAGTCACCAAGTGCCACACATAAAACGAGAAACCTCGAGGGATGGAGAATTAACCGAACTTCCCCAAAAGAACAGCTGGGCCCGCCGCTTCAAAGGCCAGGAAAGGCGGGCTCCTTTAAAGACGCCAAGAACTTAACTGAGAAGAGCAAGTTCTCTGTCCAATCCCTGTCGGCTCCTGGAATGTCTGGCCCAATGAGCAAGCGGTGAGGGTGGGGTTTAGTGCACACCCGGAAGTGGGCGCCCGCTGTCTGGCTCGCCGGGGGCCATGGCTGCGGTGGCTGCTGCGGCCGAAGGGGTCCCGGGTCGCGGGCCTCCGGGGGAAGTGATTCATCTAAATGTGGGAGGCAAAAGGTGAGTGTGGGAGACTCCTTTAGGCCTCACCGTTGGCAGCGGGAGGCGGGGGTGGGAGTACCCGCCTCTCCGGGGAGGAATCCATGTCCATCAAGGGTTGCTCCGCCCTCTGCTGGAGGCGAGAGAACTCCCTGCGATCTTGCGGGAGTCGGCACCGCACCTCGACTTCTCATTGTCGTGTCTGCATCCGCTTACCTTCTCCGCTTAGATTCAGTACCTCTCGCCAGACTCTCACCTGGATCCCAGACTCCTTCTTCTCCAGGTGAACGGGAGAGCGAGTTTGGGGCGGGGTGGAAGGAGAGGGTGTGGGGAGACCTAATTTCCACCACCCGCCCGCCCCCAGCCCGGCTCCCTGAGACCTGCTCTATTTCCCCTTCCTGTAGTCTTCTGAGCGGACGCATCTCGACTCTGAAAGATGAGACCGGAGCAGTGAGTAGGGCAAGAGCTGAATCGGGGGAGCCTACTAGAGGGGGAACAGGAGCACCACTCAGTCCTGCTCTTTGCTCTGCCCATCCTTTGTTCCCCTTTCCCACAGATCTTCATCGACAGGGACCCCACTGTCTTTGCCCCCATCCTCAACTTCCTGCGAACCAAAGAGTTGGATCCCAGGTTAGTAGGGATAAAGGGAGTCCCCCACCATCTTCACCTCCTGAGAGATCTCTTCTCTCTTAAAGCGTTCACTTAAGCTCTATTCTATTAGAATTACTTGGCATCTTTTTTAAGGTCTATTTTTTAATTTTTTTATACTTTTAAAAAAAGTTATTGAGTTAAGTTGTTGCACAATCATAAATGATGTGCAGTAACAGTATGATATGCCCCTGATCTTAATCCAGAATCATCACCACATCCCCCACACCCCAGTCTCTTGACTCTTCTCTATTTCTCCCCTGTAACTTTGGCATCTGTTATTTTTTATTTTTTATTAAAGAGCTGAGTTATTGTGGAATCATAAATGCATATAAAGTAACAATATGATATGCATATTTTTTAAAAGAAAGGCACAGTGAGAGAAAGAAAGAACAAATCAACTTTATTTAGTTTTTCATGTGGACTTGGTTGCTCAGACACTGGTTATATACAAGGTGCTGGGGTTCAAACCCGTGTACTTGGGCATGTCAGGCAAGCACTGTAACCACTGAGCCACTACTCCAGCCCTATGCATATGTTCTTAAACCATAACTTTGGCATCTTGATCATATTTAAATTACTTGTCTTTAGCATTCCCCCCAACACGCCTACACATTTTTACCACCCATATCATTATATCATTGCTCCTTAAAAGTCTTTTTTTTTTTTTTTTTTTTGGATACTGGGGATTGAACTCAGGGGCGCTTAACCGCTGAGCCACATTCCCAGCCCATTTATTTTTAATTTTGAGACAGCGTCTCACTAAGTTGCCTAGGGCCTCGCTAAGTTGCTGAGGCTGGCTTTGAACTTGTGATCCTCCTTCCTCAGCCTCCTAAGCTGCTGGGATCACAGGTGTGTGCCACCATGCTCAGCACTCCTTATATTCTTCGTCCTGTCAAAATTAGTTACCTCTCAACATTTTCTGTACAGTTTTCAAAAACTTCCTCCTCAAAATTCTCTGCTCACTCCCATGCCCCAGACCCTGACCTTTCTTCAATTCTGCTACCCAGGGGTGTCCATGGTTCCAGCCTGCTCCACGAAGCCCAATTCTATGGACTCACTCCACTGGGTAAGTGGGGACACCTAGTTAGCATCCTTATTGTATAGAATTAAAAGCTCTTTATTGAAGCTCTTACCCCTCTCCTGAAAGAAGGTTGGATTAGAGCTGAGAGCATTAGGTTTGACCCTGAGTCTGAGGGGAGGGGCACTGTTCTGTGGAGAAAGCTGAGGAGGGTGAGGGGTCTGCCTCTGCACCCTGCAAGGCCCAGCCTGAGTCTTTCCACTGCAGTTCGTCGCCTGCAACTGAGGGAGGAGTTGGATCGGTCTTCTTGTGGAAATGTCCTCTTCAACGGTTATTTGCCTCCACCAGGTGTGCTCCCAGTGGATGGAGGGAAGAAAGGGTGGGCTAAAGACAACATTACCACAAGGCTGTCGCCCATGGGTGCCTGTGCTGTGATCCCTGAGACATGACAGCGGTTGTCGTTCTGCATCAGCTGCTTGGAAAGGAAATAGGAAACAGCGCTTTCTTTAAGACAATGAGCCAGCTAGTTCTTGAAACTCAGAAAGGTGCTAGAGCCCAGTGGGATTTGTAGTCCAGGTTTGATTTCCTTGTGGAAAGGCTTTGAAAAAACTGGGGTCCTTTGCATAGAGGAGAGAAATGGGAAAGGGACATTAACTACTAGAATCCCCCTGAGACCTTGAGTCAGCCTGCTGTGAAAAGTGTGCTTCGGAGGTTGTCGGGGACTTTCGTCTACTAGGCTTTGCTGATTGGCAGAAGGAACAGAGTGGGGAAATTGAAACATACGGCTTTATTTACCTGACCTCAGTCATTCTCTACGACTTTCATGAATTTTGCAAAATGTAAAGACCTGAACCATTGTCTTCTTTAGTTTGACTCCATTTTCAAAAATATCATTTTAAACAAACTTTATGGCACTAGCTTTATACCATAAATAACAAAACAAACGTGAAAATAAAACCCAGACATAGCAGCATCACTAATTCTGGCTCTATGCTGTTGCCTCCTATTTATTAGGAGGAAGATTAGCAAATATTGAAGAGGCATTAATATCGCAGTAGCACTCAGCAGCCTTGCTCTGTGATGGGTCAAGGACACAGGAAGTAATGCACTGTGAGATTCAGTGGCATTGAATGCCACGTCCTGGTGGCATTCAATCTGAAATCTTTAGCAGGAGACTGCACTCCACACATGGGGAAATGCATGCCTAGCCGTGGAAGTGCTTGCGGCTGGACAGCCATGATCACAATTACTGTGTCTCTGTCACTCCCCGTTCCTCTAGTGTTCCCAGTGAAGCGGAGAAACAGGCACAGCCTGGTGGGGCCCCAGCAGATAGGGGGACGCCCAGCCCCTGTTCGACGGAGCAACACGATGCCCCCCAACCTGGGCACTGCCGGGCTGCTGGGTCGCATGCTGGATGAGAAAGCCCCTCCATCCCCCTCGGGTAAGTTGGTGTCTTCTGGGAGGTCAGGGCAGCCAGTGGGCTCTGTGTGAGGCCCTGCTCTGATCCTTCTCTTTCCCCCAAGGGCAACCAGAGGAGCCGGGGATGGTGCGCCTGGTGTGTGGACACCACAGCTGGATCGCGGTGGCCTACACTCACTTCCTTGTCTGCTACAGGTGCTTGGGGAGGGGTGGCCAGGAGGCTCTGAGCCCTGTGGATGGATAGATAGGGCTGGAGGTGAAGGCTGATGTTGTCCGTTTAATCGTACAGGCTGAAGGAAGCATCTGGCTGGCAGCTGGTGTTTTCTAGCCCCCGCCTGGACTGGCCCATCGAGCGCCTGGCACTCACAGCCCGTGTGCCTGGCGGGGCTTTGGGTGAGCATGACAAGATGGTGGCTGCAGCCACTGGCAGTGAGATCCTGCTGTGGGCTCTGCAGGCAGAAGGCGGTGGCTCCGAGATAGGTATGGCCCCAGGCTTTTTCCAGAACCCTCTGCCCTGTGGAATTCCATGGCTTAAAAATTCTCCCTGTAAAATTCTCAAACCCATAAAAATGTTCCATCTGATATCTTTGCCCCATTGAATGCTCAGCCCATCAGCGTTCCATATAGTGTTGAAATTCCCTGGCCAATTAGGAAAATCCACCCACCTGTAAGTGTCTTCTACATTAGAATCCTCTGCCCTGTTAGATTTCTTTGCTGGGTTGGAATGCTACATGCCAGTAGAATCTTAGAGCCTGTTAGAATCTGTGTTGCTCAAAACAATCTTTGACTCTTTAGACTAATCTGTCCCCAAAAACAGTCCTTGTGAGAATCCTCTACCATCAGGGTTTTTTTGTTTTGTTGGAAATCTTAGTGTGTTAGAAGTTCATACCTCTTTTGAGCCCCACAACTACCACAGATCCTCTAATTCCTGCTGGAATCACCTACCCTGGAGGATTCCATGGCCTAATGGAATCCTCTGGCACTTGGAGTTCCTGCTGCCACTCTGTTCCCTGAAGTCCTTGTCCCCTGCAGGAGTCTTCCACTTGGGAGTGCCTGTGGAAGCCCTGTTCTTCGTGGGGAACCAGCTCATTGCCACAAGCCACACAGGACGCATCGGGGTATGGAATGCCGTCACCAAGCACTGGCAGGTTAGAGTTCTGACCAATCTAGCTGTCCTCTTCCCAAATGTCCAGATTCTGTAGGCCCAGGGAGGGACTCACGTCTGTGAGAGGGGCAGAGAATCCGGTGGACGGCCAGAGCTTGTATGTATGTGATAAAGGCCTGTCGAGTGTCAGGGAGGCCTTCACAAGTGTCATGGCTGCAGAGTTGATGTGAAGGATGGAAGGGTTTGGAAAGGAGGGAGGGGATTCTTTGGGCACTGAATGGGGGCGGTAAATGCAGGGAGGTCACGTAGGAGGCAGGAACCCAGAGAGACGTGCAGACATCCGTGCCATGTCCAGAATGTAAAAAACAAACAAAAAACCTGCAGTGGAAGGTAGAGAAGGAGAGAGAGAGAGAGAGAGAGAAACACGAACCAGGACCGAACTGTAATTGATGAAGAGATGCAGAGACATAGGAGGAGATGAATTAAAATCAGGAATATGGAGTGGAAGGGAGACCAAGATACACTCAGAGACTGAGCCACAAAAGGCAGTCACAGGAAGAGTCAAAGGAAGGCAGGTAGAGACAGGCTGGAGCTGGCAAGGCTGGAGAAGCAGGCCTTGGAGCCCAGGTAGGGTTTGTCATGAAGAGAGGGCATGCTTTGAGGTGAGGGGTACCATGGAAGCAGAGGTGCAGAGGGCCCCATAGCCACTGCATCCTTAGGTCCAGGAGGTGCAGCCCATCACGAGCTACGACGCAGCAGGCTCCTTCCTCCTCCTGGGATGCAGCAATGGCTCCATCTACTATGTGGGTGAGCAGCGGCAGAGACCTGGGAGGGCAGGGCCAGGCCAGGCCTCCATGAATCAATCCACCCTCTGCCCGCTGCAGATGTGCAGAAGTTCCCCCTGCGCATGAAGGACAATGACCTCCTTGTCAGTGAGCTCTACCGGGACCCTGCAGAGGACGGGGTCACTGCCCTCAGTGTCTACCTCACTCCCAAAACCAGTAAGCTACCACCCAGCTTCTGCCCCTGCCATTGCCAGCCAGCCCCAGCCTGTAGCTGTCTCCCTGCTGTGTGACGTGTCGTGGGATTTATCAGGAGGAGGGACAGATTCAGCTCTCATTTAGTCACTCAACAAACATTTGCTAAGTACGTGTTGTACATAGCACTGTTGTAGGTGCTGGAATGTGGTCTGTCTCCCCTCCCAGGGCACAGTGAGCTGCTGGCCCACTATGTATTCATCTGTGTATCCTTTCCCATCTCTGTGATCAGGACACGCTGTGTGGATGTTCATAAAACCAAGTGGATGCATGTTGTCTAATGGACACATCCAAGTTCTTATTTAGGACAGTTTTTCTTGATGTTAAGTGCAGAAGAACAGGTGGACTTTTGATTTTGAGACATAATTTACATACCATAAAATTGACCTTTTTGTAAAATTTTTGGCAGTGCTAGAGATCAAATCCAGGGCGTCATATGTACTAGGCAAGCACTCCACCACTGAGTTACGCTTTCAGCCAAATTCGCCCTTTGGAAGTGCACAGTTCAGTGGGTTTTAGTTGTGCAGCCGTCCCCACTACCCAGTTGCAGCACCCACCAGTCCTCCCTCCTGACAGCCCTGGAAACCACTAATCTACGCTGCCCGCGGGTTTACCCGTTCTGGACGTTCCCCAAAACAGTCCTTGTGAGAATCCTCTACCATCGGGGTTTTTTTGTTTTGTGGAAATCTTAGTGTGTTAGAAGTTCACACCTCTTTTGAGCCCCACAACTACCACAAATCCTCCAATTCCTGCTGGAATCGCCTACCCTGGAGGATTCCATGGCCTAATAAGCGTGTGCTTATTTCTTTTAATGGTTAGTGCTTTCTGATCTGATACTGTTACCCACCCCAGGACGCAGTGCGAACTTTGGATCTCAAGTGAACTTTTTTGTATCATATGAGGTAATGGTTACAGCTCATTTTTTCCCAGCAGGAATGAGTTAATAGTACATCCAACTTCATGGCACGTTAATACATCCCTGTGACATAAGACCTCTTTTTTGTTGGTTTTTGTTTGTTTTGTTCTAGAGAGTGAACCCAGGGTGCTTAACCACTGAGCCACATCCCCAGCCGGTTTTATTTTTTATTTTGAGACAGGGTCTCACTAAGTTGCTTAGGACCTCACTTAGCTGCCGAGGCTGGCTTTGAACTCGCGATCCTTCTGCCTCAGCCTCCTGAGCCGCTGGGTGTACAGGCCTGTGCCACCATAGACCTGGAACCATAGACCTGGAACCGTAGACCTCTTTCTTATTTCGTTTATATCTATTCCTTTTCTCCCCATCTCCTTCCCTACCACAGACCACCATTCTATCATGTGATTTGCCTGTATCCTTACATAATGGGAATTGTGGGTGTACCTTTGAATTTCCACAAGTGGTCCTGGGTCTGTATCTCACTTGTCCTCTTATTTTTTGTCCATCCTGCTCTAAGGTGTTTTTGTTTCGTTTGCTTTAATTTGGGGGTTTGTTTTTTTGTTTTGTGTGTTGGTTTTGGTGCTGGGAATGGAACCCAGGGCCTGGCACATGCTAGCAAGCACTGTGCCACTGAGCTACACCCCCAGCATTTTTATTTTATTTTGAGACCGGGTCTAGGCTGGCCTTGAACTTGCAATTTCCCTGGCTCAGCACCCCTCCTATCTGGGGTTACAGGTGTGTGTGTCACTGTGGCCTGGCCTGCCGGAGAATTAACACCCATTTATGTTACTATGAATAACACTAATCTGTGGCCTATGGATATAAAATGGATACAAAATATCAAGCATATTTTACCTGCGTGGCTTCCCTAAGTGCATTCAGTCTCTGAGGCTCTCCGAGTGGAAAGGCAGCTGGGCTGCAGCAGGGCTGCGTTCTCTCGTCTTGCCCTCTTTATGTGTCTGTTTCCCCTCTTTCTCTGATACCATCTGTTTCTCTGTCTCCATCTCTGTGTCCTCCCATGTGAGCCCATTTCTCAGTCCCCCAGGCCTCTCTTTTTCTAGCATTCTCCCTCTGTACCAGCTCAGCCTGTCTTAGTTCCCGTCTCCGGGGCTGTGCTCTGTGCCTGTGTCCCGACGCCTGCATTTCCCACATGTCCTCGCCACTTTGCCCTCTCCCTCCGCTCTCTGGCTTTGGCTCTGCTCTGTGCTTGTGTTTTTCTCTCTGCCTTGGTTTTGGTCTCTCCATGACACACAACCTGTCTTTGTCCGTGGCCCCTCCCCAGGTGACAGTGGAAACTGGATTGAAATTGCCTATGGCACCAGCTCCGGGGGGGTGCGGGTCATCGTGCAGCACCCTGAGACAGTGGGCTCAGGGCCCCAGCTCTTCCAGACCTTCACTGTGCACCGCAGCCCTGTCACCAAAATCATGCTGTCGGAGAAGCACCTCATCTCAGGTGGGTTTCCCTCCAGGTGACTGAGACCTGCAGGGCCTTTGAAGCCAGGAGAAGAAGGATTTCCACTTGGGAGGGATGCTGGGCAGGGAGAGAGCCCTGTGGGAGAGAACCCCCCTGGGAGGGTAATTGCAGAAGAGATAGAAGGCTGTAAAGGGACCAGTCTAGGAGGGAGGGCATTTGTCAAAGGTGAGGAAAGAACTCATCAGTTGAACAAGCATTCATTGAGTACCTACTGTGTGCCAGGCACAGGGGATTCAGTAATGAGCAAAACAAACCAAGTCTGTGTTCCTGGGGAGTTAACGTTCTAGTGGGGATAGTGGACAGGAGATAAATAAGTTAAAAATACAGCTGGGGTTTAGCTCATTGGTAGAGTTCTTGTCTAGCATGAAGTATTTTCTGGCCCCAACACTGCAAAATAAATAAATAAAACCAGGTGTGGTGACATAGCTACTTGCGAGACCTGAGGCAAGAGAAACTTGAATTCAAGGCCAGCCTTGGCAACATAGCCAGACCCTATCTCAAAAACAGAACAGATGAAACTAAATGATCATAATTAAGCACCGGATGATGATAAAGGTCATAAATAAAAATGAAATGACATGGTGGCCAGGTGTGCTGGCACACACCTGTAATCCCAGATTCTGGGGAGACTGAGGCAAAAGAGGATCACAAGTTTGAGGCCAGCCTGGATAACTTAGCAAAACCCTGTCTCAAAACAAAAAAATGAAAAGAGCTGGGGATGTGGCTCAGTGGTAGAGAGCCCCTGAGTTAAAGTGGAATGGTGTGAGGCTATACAATAACCTAACAAAACAAATTTTTCACAGAGTAACGGTGGGAATAGCAGAACATCACAATGGGACACAGGTGGCATGGAAAACGATGGCATATTCAAAGAGGTTGCAGCAAGGGGACCCCACTCCCCTCCCCACCACACTGGGGATTGAACCCAGGGGCACTGTACCATTCAGCTATATCACCAGCCCTTTATTATTTTTTTTAAAGGAGAGAGGGAGAGAGAGATTCAGTTTTATTTATTTCTTCATCTGCCTTTGTTTCTCCAACTAAGTGTTGGAGAAACAAAGGTCCTCACAAGCACTCCAACTGCTGAACCACCGCTACAGCCCCTAAAAAAGAAAAAAAAATTTAAAAGAGAGAGGGATAGTGAGAGAGAGAGAGAGAGAAAGACAGAATCAATTTTATTTTTCACATGGCTTTCATTGCTCCAACACTTTGTCATGTACGTGGTGCTGGGGTTTGAACTCAGGTCCTTGCGCATGGCAGGCAAGCGCCGTAACCACTGAGCTACCACTCCAGCCCCTAAAAAAATTTTTTTGAGACAGGGCCTTACTAAGTTGCTGAGACTGGCCTCAAGCATGTGATCCTCCAGCTTCAGCCTCCTGAGTCACTGAGATTACAGGCATGTGCCACCTCCCCTGGCCAAGGGGAAGTTTTGAAAGACAAACAGGAGGATTACATCAGATATTTTGAAACAATCCTCGGCCATAATGGTTAATAACAAGATGACGCCACTCCAAGATTGAACCCGGTTGCCGGCAGACATCCTGGCAGAAGCGTTTTTTGTTGAAGTCGCAGTGGCCTCTGTGAGCTTGAGGTTCTGGCTGTCATCTGTGGTGGTTACTGCCAGGCGCACAAGCCCTTCCTTCATAACCTCCCGGGTTGACACAGGGGCTCCATTTTCACTGATAACAAGAGCATAGGGGTTATGCGGAGTGTGGTTCAGGGAAATTCCGACTGAGGAAGGACCTTTGAGCAGACGGGAGAGGAGCGGTGCACATCAGCAGGGACAAGCCTTCCAGGCAGAGGGAACAGGCACTGCAAAGACTGAGGTGTGAGGAGGATGTTTGGTGTTGCTGAGGAGGAGCAGGGAGCCCCATGCCTGCAATGGAGCCAGCAACAAGGAGAATACAAGGAGATGAGCGGAGGAGGGGACAGGCAGCAGCCCTGGAGATGGCCAGGGGCACTCTGAGCAGGGGAGGGAGGTGTTCACAGGCCCTCTCTGCATGGAGGGGCAGACTGTGGGGACAGTATGGGAACAGGGAGCCCAGGGAGGGGGCTGCTGTGATGGTCCCGGCTGGAGATGAGGTGCACAGGTCCAGGGTGAAGGCACTGGACAGGGTAACATGAGATCAGGCTCTCGAACCATCTGGAATTCTAGGGAGAGAAAATTCTCTGAAAGGGAAGAATTCTGAGAGGGCTGCAGCCTGAGGCTCAGGAAGGCGGGGCAGCATTGATACCACTGCCAGGCATGACCTGCCGCTGTCCCTGCTCCTCAGTCTGTGCCGACAACAACCACGTGCGGACATGGTCTGTGACTCGATTCCGAGGCATGATCTCCACCCAGCCCGGCTCCACCCCGCTCGCCTCCTTCAAGATCCTAGCGCTCGAGTCGGCTGATGGGCATGGCGGCTGCAGTGCTGGCAATGACATTGGTGCCTCCTGAGCCCTGGCCTCCCTCCCCACTGACCTGCCTGACCCCGTGGGCTCCCACTGACCAACTCAGCTGACCTGGTCAACTTCCACTCCCATTGGTTGCTGACCCCTGTTGACCTCTACTGACTTCCACCTGACCTCTCGACCTACATTTACTCCCAGATGACCCCTGTTTAACTCTATCACCCCCAGTGATTCCTACTGACAGGCACCTGGTTCAGGACCCCTCCTCCATGGACCAGCACTTAGTCCCCTCATGGACCTAAACTTATTGACCATTACAGCCCATCCCTCCCCATCAGACCTTGTCCAACTCCAGCAGCCTGTGGGTGGGGCCAGGGTCTGGGAGGGTGTTCAGCATGGTAAGGGCCAAAACCTTGGGGTGTGGAGGCCCAAGGGCCCCTGGGCTGCCCTGACCCTGCTTCTGCCCAGCCAGGCCCCTACGGTGAGCGGGATGACCAGCAAGTGTTCATCCAGAAGGTGGTGCCGAGTGCCAGCCAGCTTTTTGTGCGCCTTTCATCCACTGGGCAGCGGTGAGGACTGGCCTGCCAAGCAAGCAGGGTGGTCAGGGAAAGACAAGGTGTCAGCTGGGTCCCGAAGGCAGAAAAGGAGTCCTAGCTGAGGGACAATGGAAGGAGAAGAGGCTGGCAGGGCAAACAGGCTGGGTGGACTTGGGGACTGGAGGGATCAAGGTGTGAGAAGTGTTGGTGAGGAGAAGCTGGAGAATTCTCAAGCCACTGGGCTGGACTTACGAGAGCCCAGAGCAATTGGGTGGGATGCGAGGTGCAGGCAGAGTCATGGGAGGATGGGGAACAGGAAGCTATAGGTGCCCAGAGCTCATGCTCACTCTAGCCTGCTGGGTGTCTTAAAGAGGGGACTGAGCAGTGGCTACTTTAAGGAGGCTACTTAGGAATGTGCAGAAGAAGGGTGGGAAAGGGGGTACCCAGTGACGAGGCAGTGAGTGCAGAGACTAAGAAGGCCACAGAGGCCAGGGGCAGGTGGAACTGGGGCAGGGGTGTGCCATGGGATGGGCAGGGTCTTGTGAAAGACCTGAGGCCTCATCCCGAGTGTACTGGGGAGCTGAGGGTTAATAGGAGTTGGTTAGGTGGCCAAGCCCCCAGGGGAAAGGTTGGGCTGGGTGCCTGGTGCAGGGATAGGGGTGGATGGGCTCTGGATGAAACTTGGAGAAGGAAACCAGGGATAAGCAGCAGATTTGGGGAAAATCCTGAGGCTCATTGCAGGCCATGGTGAGGGGGTAGGGCCAGGGATGCCCAAGAGGCTGCTGGTGTCTATGAGGATCAGGGGTGGTTAACTGAAGCGATACGGTGGGGCATCCAAGGAAGGGTGTGAGAACATAGGGGCCAGGCTGGGCTCTGACTTTGCCAGGGTGACCCCTTGCCCGCTTGTATCTGCTTAGTGTGTGCTCTGTGCGCTCAGTGGATGGCTCACCCACGACTGCCTTCACGGTACTGGAGTGTGAAGGATCCCGGCGCCTCGGCTCCCGGCCCCGTCGCTACCTGCTCACTGGCCAGGCCAACGGCAGCCTGGCCATGTGGGACCTGACCACTGCCATGGACGGCCTCGGCCAGGCCCCTGGTACTCCCTGCCCCACCTCAAACCCAGCTAGCCAGAAACTCTTTATAACCTGTTTCAGCATGCTCTCCCCAGGCCCTCGCTCTCTCAGCCCTGTTCCCTGTCCGCCTACCCCGCCATGCCCTTGCCTGTCCACCTCTCTCTTAACCTCTGCCCATCAGTCTCTGCATCTTCTCACCTATTAAGCCCTGGATGCTTGGAGTAGGCCCGGCCCGTGTCTTGCCCCATGGGCCTTGTCATGACCCTAAACCCTGCTTCCTTGCCCCTCAGCAGGTGGCCTGACAGAGGAAGAGCTGATGGGACAGCTGGAGCAGTGTGAGCTGGCCCCACTGGCTTCCTCTCGGGGCTCTCTCCCCAGCCCCTCACCCCGGACCTCTCTCACCAGGTAGCTGCAGTGAGGGAGGGGAGAGCGCATGGGGGAGGCCTGCTGCCCCTGATGCATGGCTCTGACCTCCCCACCACCTCAGTCTCCACTCAGCCTCCAGCAACACCTCCCTGTCTGGCCACCGTGGAAGCCCAAGCCCCCCACAGGCAGATGTGCAGCGCCGTGGGGGAGGCAGCTTCGTGGAACGCTGTCAGGAACTGGTACGGAGTGCACCAGAGCCCCGACGGCCACCAACACCAGCCCCTCGGCCCTCCACAGGGCTTGGGGCTTCCCTCACACCTCCCAAGAAGCAGCTCAACGAAACTTCCTTTTGAACACAGCTGCCATGCTGCCTTTGGATACCCTGGCCCCAGGGGACTCAGGTGCCTCCTCCCGGCTTTCTGTTGGAGCCCTGGGTTCAGGGCCAGGGCCTCCTCAGAGTGGTCATTGTTACTAGGTCCCAAACTTCACCCTTTTCTGGAAGCCAAAGCCACCCTTCCCAATAAAGTCTTTTATTGCCAACTCCTTGTTCGCATTCTTGGTGAGTTTGGGGATAAGGGTGGGGGAGACTTAACCAGGTTCCTGACTGTAGACAGGAAGATCCGCCTCTCCTGATTTAAGCAAAGAGGGGAATGTATTGACTTAAGCACTGACTTCAGGCATGGCTGGATCCAGGAATTCAAACACTCATCCAGGATTCTTGGCATCTCTTGCCTTTGCTCTCCTCTGGGATACATCACCTTTAATCAAGGTTCTCTCTCTCTGGGGCAAGATCATTCCATGAAGTTCCTTAGCAATTTCCTCTCCATCCTCCCAACCCCTCTGCTCTCTCTTACCAACCAAAATCACAGGACCAAATTGAATCCGGTGACGATTCCCAAACCAATCACTCTGGCCAATGAGATAGATGAAGGGTTTTTATTATCTCAGCCTGGGTCAAGAGCCTTCATGAACTAGGAGGTGAGGTCAGTTTCTAAAAAGAGATTGAGGGCACTCCTAACCTCAAAGAAGGATGGATGGCCACAGGTAGGCAGAAACATCGGTGGCAACTAGGTCATTGCTTGGTTCTTAGTATTTATACGTCATATCTCACCACTTCAAGCACCTTGTCCAGCATCCCTGGCTGCCCAGTCCCTCACTCTTCCTATGTGGGGCACAGGTTCAGCTCAACCTAGCCTGATGCCTTTGGGATTTCCCTCCAAATCATGCCTGTTCCTTTGGCTACTTCCTGGGGGGCAGGGTGAGGGTGTTCTGCATCTTAAAGAGAAGAGAAAGTCAGACTAGGAGCAAGGAATTTTAGAATATGCTAATTTCAGAATTTCTGGAATATTAAAGTTTCTGAAACAGTGCAGAGAGGGAGGTCTAGAATGCTAGGGAAGCTACAACCAAGGGTTAGTCTAGTGGATTTCTTATATTAGAGTTCTCCTCTGGATCTCAGAAAATCTAGATTGTAGATGTTTCTGACAAAAAAGACCCGGAGGGAAGCTGGAGCAGTGGCTCAGCAGTTAAGACACTTGCCTGGCATGCGTGAGGATGAAAGTTCAAACCCCAGCATCACAAACACGAAAGTCTCAGAGCAAAGAAAGCCACATGAAAAACTAAATAAAATTGTTTCCCCCTCTCTCTCTGTCACTTTCTCTAAAACAAACAAACAAACAAACAAAATCCAAAAACAAAACAAAAGACCTGGAGGAAAGTCAACATTCTAAAACAGGAGAACAGGAGAGTATGGGGCAATACCTGACTCTCCACTAGTAGGAATATTTTACCCAGATTTCTAGCATCCTATGAATTATAAGATGTAGAAAGGAGTATGAATTACTAGGACATTGTGAGAATGGGAGATATTCTGGACTGTTGGGCATTCCACAGCAGTAGAGGCTTTGCATTTCAAGAAGTCTTTATGGCAGGAGGTTCTAGATTGTCAGAATTGAGAACACAACAGGGGGACCTAAAAGGTGAGCGATTCTAAAACCTGGGTGTTCTGGAATGCCTACGGATCTAAAACGCTGAACTTTTTTTTTTAACATGCCAAGACATTTAGAACACTAGAGATGTTTAAATGTCAGTAATTCTAAAAAGTGTAAGTGTCAAGAAACCTCAAATTCAGGGTGTTTTATAAAGCTCACAGATTTAGAATATTGAGGTCATTTTTTTCCATGCTAGGGAACTCTTGTGTTTCTGGAATGCTCATGATTCTAGAAGTAATAAAGATATATGGAGTACAGTCAAATCTAGAACACTGAAGAGGTTGTTTTTTTAAATCTAACTAGGGATAAAGCAGTGTGTTGATAGGAAAAAGCTTCTGGAATGCCAGAGATCTAGAACTTTGAGAGCTTCTGAAGGGTTGAGATCAGATCAGGGATAATATAGACACAAACACGGGAGGGAGGGAGGGATGAGGAAACAGGGACTCCAAATTCTGGGGGGGAAGGGAAGCCGATTCCATCCCCGGAAGTTGCAGTGGTGAGCCAGAGGCTGTTGCCTAGCAACGAGCATTGAAGATGCCCTGGATCCCAGGCAGAAAGGAGAAATTTCGGCAGCGCCCCCAGCAAATGCTCCAGCCTCAGGGTAGGAGATGGGGAGGGAGGGGAAAGGGTGAGGGACAGACACTATGTCCCTCAGGACCATGTGAGTAGGGATCTTGGGGCTACACAGAGGCAGGGGGCATGGAGCACATTCACTGGGTCGTCGTGCTGGGCCAGCCCACGAATGGCCGTGGGTGAGCTTTGAGTGCCATCTTTACTGCTCCAGGGGGGCTGTGTGTCCCTGGACGGTGGGTAGGCCCAGATTTCTAGGTGTCAGTGTGGGAGGGAGGCTGGATTGCTGTAGGTGGTAGTAACGATGTGAGTGTGTGAGTCATTCCGGTGCTGCTTCCCGGGGGAGGGGGCGGCCAGGGGATCTCCTGTCCGCGTCGGTTCTGCACCCCTTCTATCGGAAGGAGCAGGCGTAGGGGCTGGGGGCAAAGCTGGATCATTTGCTGATGTAAGTCTGAGATGGGCCCTGCTGTCAGGGTGTGTGGCCTACTCCCTGGTGTGAGCACTGTTACACCAAGGGACTGAACCCAAGCTGTAGATGTGAAAACCTTAAACTGCTTTGAAAAAAAAAATCTGGAACCAAGAAGCGGTACAGACATGGAAAGGGTGGGGCTCGGGATCCTGAGTGTGGGACTCTGTCCCCATTTTCTGTAGGAAGGGGTGTGTCTCAAGTAAAAAAGCCGACTGGGGGCGGGGTCTGAAAGTCTAGGGGCGGTGCCCTTGGGGAAGGGGGCGGAGCTAGTAATTTGGAGAAAAGTGGGAGAGACCCTCGAATTTATGAGGGAAGAGCTGAACTTGAGACCTCTTGAGTTTGAAGGCTGTGAGCAGGGCTTGGAGCCTGGAATTCATTAAAGGTGGTGTGAATCAGGCGTAAGGGCCCCTTGTGACTTGGGATTCCTAAGTGAAGGTCCTTAGGACTGGGACTTTCTAAGCAGAAAGTTTGTGATTCTGGGAATGGGAGTGTGCTCTTGGGAGACTTTGAAGATTCAGGCAGGAAAGGGGGTCTGGCACCTTTTAGGGGAGGGAATAGAGATGGGTGGAGGAGGGGTTCGAGCGGGGAGCCCCCTGGAGCAGTTTGTGGGTCAGGGACGGAGCCTGGGTTCACTGAGGAGCAGAGCTCCGGAGGAACAAACTTTCATAGGTGGTGAGCCTGGGACCATGAAGGACAGGGCCTTGGGAAGGCCTGGTGTGGTTTGGAGACCCTCAAATCGGCGGGACCTGGGGCTTAGTGCAGGAGGTGGGTGCACCTGGGGGCTTCTACCCTCTACACCAGCTAACCACATTCCCCCAGAACTGTTGAGTGAGGAATGACGCCTGACAGCGGGGGGCGGGGGGGTCTTGCTTAGGGAACCGTGCCCCGTCTTCTCATCCACACCTGTTGTAAGCATCCTTCACTTGGCCACCCTGCTTTACGAGAAGGTTCAACTTGACTCTTAATTTCCTCCCACCTCCTGAAGAAGTCCAGGCCACAGAACACCCCGCCTGGCACCTGTCGGTCTATCCCTTCCACTGCTAGCTCGGGATTGGCCGCGCCGGGATTGTTGGCAATGCAGGGCTCTGATTGGCGGGAAGTTCGCAGCTCGGGGCTTGGATTGTGGAGAAAGTGAGTCCGCCTGGGGCGGGGGCGGGGGCGGGGCCGCGCCGAGCTGGACCCGCTGGACACATCTCCAGCCGGGAGCCGGACTCCGCGCCGGACAAGATGCGGCGCCCTGGCCCCAGCGGCCGCCGCCCCCTCCTGATGGTGATGCTGCTACGGGTCCTCGCAGCCACTGCCACCACCGCGGGACCCATCCTCAGCCCCAATCCCAGTCAGGCCGTTGAGGTCGCGTGGGTCCCGGGCCGCCCGGTCGGGTAAGCCCCACTGTTCACGTTTCTTCACTGTGCCCCTTCCACTCAAAAGTCTGGTGGTCTGGGAGAACCAGGACTTTCGGATTTAGGGGAATACGAATCCATGCATTCCGAAGGAGGATGCAAAGGCCATGGTTCTTGGATCTAGTAAGGACCCCTATTTTGTAGGGGTTAAGATCCGGGAGGTACTGAGATTTTTTAAAGAGATGGGAGTCCCCTACAAGGTGGCGGAGATGGATAAGGCTCCAGCGAATCCAAGGGTTTAATTGGGAAAGATCGCCAGCTGATATGGGGGTGGGGTTTTAAGTTCTAGAAAGATAAGAGAGATGGGTGGGGCGCTCGAGCCAGGATGGAGTTCCCCAAGTATTTTAAGTGCTCAAAAAGGAAGGTTATTAATTGGAGAGGTTCCAGAGGGACTTTATGCTGGAGTTGAGATGGTCTAGATTTCTAAGATTTGGGGGCACTGCGTTAACTTAAAAAAACTTGGGATTTTTCTAATAGAGTAGGAAGACGTGGACTGTTGGATTGTTGGCGGAGGGACTTGCAGAGAGATGGAGGGGGGAGGGGAGTTCAGGTTTTACGATGGTTGGGGATGCTCCATTTCCTAGAATTAGAGAACTCTAGGTACCAGTGATTTCGCGGCAAGAGATCAGGGATATCCTGTAGACTGTAGATTTGGGGGTTATAGTCACCCCTCCTGTTTTCGGGTGACGAGATCGAAGGAAACAGTCTGCCCAACACCCTCACCCCCCGCTCGGCGGCCCGGCGCTCAGTTACAAAGGCTCTGGGCTCCGCTCCCGCCTAGGTCTCTGCAAATGCGTTTAGTAACCCGAGCCGCACCGGGGGCGGGGCCCGGAAGGGGTTAACGGGGAGAAAAGGCGGGAGGGATGAGGACAGGATAGGGGGTCTCTAAGACTTCCCCCACTCCTGCGATCTCCACCACTGGGCCCCGCTCATTTGGAACGGATCCACATGCTGGATGTCCCTTTCTCAGAATCCGCTACTGGTTTCCTGGGGCCTCAGCTGACGCCCTTGTCCCACGACCCCCCCTCTTAGCCTAAGGATAATGGACTTGCCTGGGGGGGCCCTTTGCGAGGCACTTGCGCTGGAACTGGAGGCTGGGCCACTGAGACCCGCTGGGCGCAGAGAGGTCTCCGGGAACGTCCCCTTCCTCCAAATCAGGCAGAAAACGGGGCCCAAAGATCAGGAGACGCTGGCTGCAGAACACTCAGCGTGGAAGGACAGGAACAGGCTAGAAGTCAGTTCGTGGGATTCTTAGTCCTGAGCTGTGTATTCCCTTCCACCTCTGCATCCTGCTGGACCCCAGTCAAAGGGGATGCCGCTGAGGTCTGTGGACGTGGCGCCACCTGCCGACCAGGCTCAGGATGACGGCTGAGTCCCAGATAGGGACATACATGAGGGCGGAGTTCTAGACCCCCAGACAGTAGGAGGCTTGGAAATGCACTCAGAAATTTTATTTGGCTATTTAAATTTTTTTTTAACATTTTAAAATATACGTACCAATAAAGCCTAAACGCCAAACCTACTTCATAAGGCACATAAAAGTAAATTTTCTCCACTCCTGGAGAATCTAATCCAATATTCCTCTTATCATTGTACTGATGGGAAACAGTCCTACAAAGCGCCCCAAGTTATTCACACATCTATTTTGAGATTCCATCCTCAAGCCTTATCTTGGTTTCCCCTCCCCCTGTAGATATCCTCTGGGGAGTTCTGGGGTGCTTGGGTTTTGAGTGATTTCCATGCCCCTGTTGATAGAGTTCCTGCTTGTCGCTGCTGCCTAGGCCAGACATCCAGGAGGAACCGCTGCATCCGAGGTGGGTGCATTCTTTCGGATGGGTGGGGTATGTCAAGGGGTGAAAGGAGGTAGGAGCAGAGGGGCAGGGTAGGGAGCTCCCCCCTTCAGCCCTCATCCCAGTTGGATGCACTTTTTGGAGAGACAGACTCAGCCCCCTCTTTCCCCATTTAGTCCTTGGCTGTCTCCAAAGCCTCCTGCAGGGTCCGAAGCTGCTCGCCTGAAAAGTGCACAGGCCTTCAGCGGTGCCTCACCTCAGTACCTCCAGTGCCAAGTCCCAGCCCCAGCACAAGGAAGAGACAGGTGTCCCTCAACTGGCAGCCTCTGACGTGAGTGTGTGATTCCTCTTCTACTAGATCTTCCTTTGTGAACACCTTGTTTTGCCACCACCACCATCCCCCTTCTCTCTTTTCAGTGTTCCACTCAAGGCCTCATAAAATGTCTGGGGTGGGGGATGTTGGGCAGAGCCACTACGGAGAAACCTGGCATAGGAGGCCCTTTCCTTGGGGCTGGGGGTCGGCTTATCTGTGTTGACGGTCGCTTCTCTGCCTCTTCCCACCCAGGCTACAGGAGGCCAGAGATCTGCTGAGGCGTCGGCGGCCCGGAGGGCCAGGGAGCCCGGCACTGCAGAAAAGGAGGCCCCCACAGAGCGCCCCTGCCGGCCAGACTCGGGGTAAGAACATCCGCCCTTCCTTTGCTTGGGGGACTGGGGGTTCCGGGCCAGATAAAGCCGTCTGGTTCCCACGGTCCAGCCGCCGCCTACCCGCCGCCCCCCTGCACTGTAGCCGAGCCCACCCCGCCCCCAGGACGCCCGCCACCTCTAGGGACCCCCGCGTCCGGCTGTGTGAGGTGAGCCCAGGACAGGACTAGACGCTGGCCAGAGGTGCTGATCCGTCAGGGTGGGGACGGGTGGGGCCGGGAAGCCAGGCGACCCGGCTCCCTCTCGCGGCCTGAGAGAAGGGCGCTGGCCCAGCAGAGAGCGAGGCCAAACCAGCCCAGACAACAAAAGCGATTGTGCGGGTTGGCGCCTGCCTGGGCACTTAGTGCCCAAGATCGCGGGGCTTGTAGGGCCATAGACTCCCCCTTACCTTTTCCCGGTCCCTCCCCTACTTCTCCTCTTCTGCTAGTCCAGCTCCCTAGATTAGAACACCCTACAGTATCAACCACCCTCAAAAGTCCTCCTCCTGCTGTGGCCTTCAGCCCAGATGTGTCCCCTCCTCCCTAAAGTCTTCCAGATGTGGGCCCCAGGCCAGATGTGAGGACCCCCGCCCACAGCCTCAATCCATTCCGTCCCTTTTTTCATTTTGACTTCTTTCACCAGGTGTGGGGGGTCTCGGCCAGATTTGGCTGCATCTTTCAAGTGTGTCCCACCCCCAAAACCTCCTTTCTGGGATCCAGACCCTAATTCCTTCACGTGCCCCTGTGCACTGATCCTTCTCTCTCAGAAGTGCCACCTGGCTGCCCAGATGCACCCTCTATCCAGATGAAGTCCCTTTCTCTGTGCCGAGGGCAGAGAATCAGCCTTTAGCTATCTCCCCAAATGCGGCCCCCTTACTCTTTGAGTTTCCTCTTCATGGATTCAGCTTCGTCTGGGGGAAAAACCTGCCCGCCCCCACCTGTTCTCTTTCCCGCCGCTCCCCTACGGGCCCCATCCACTTGTTGAAGCAAGGGTGGGGACCGAGGGGGCGCCCCCTCCCCCCTGCGAGTCTAGCTCCCAGCCTTTGCGCCTCTGGCTAGGCGCCCAGCCCCACGCGCCCCCGCGCGGCCGCCGGGGAGGGAGAGGTGGGGAGGGGGGGCCTGAGCGGGGGCGCGGCCGCCCTCCCCGCGGGCGGGCGGGCGCGGCCGGGCCCCTCGGGCGGGTTGGGGCGGCGTTGCGGCGGAGCGCGGCGCTGCAGCCATGGCGGGCGGCGCGCGGCTGCTCTGGGTGCCGCTATTGGTGCTGCTGGCGCAGCTCGGGCCGCAGCCCGGGCTGGGTCGTCCCCGAGAGCGTCTCCGCGTGCGCTTCACCCCGGCAGTGTGCGGCCTGCGCTGCACCCATGCGCCCACCGGCTCCCGCTGTACCCCGACCTGCGCGCCCCGCAACGCCACCAGCGTGGACAGCGGCGCGCCCGGCGGGGCGGCCCCCGGGGGACCCGGCTTCCGCGCCTGTGAGTGCGAGGTGGTGCTCCCAAGGGAGGGTTTCCCCAAAGGAGAAGGATCCCTGGAGATCAGCAGACAATCCCCCTGGAAGAAGGCGCCCAGATTTGGTGTGCAGTAGTGCTGGAGAATCCCTGGGGAACTTGCGGCCGGGGTTCCCTAATTCCAGTTTAGGGGTGTGGATCCTGAGGTCCTGCTTCTGGAGGCAATGAGTGTTGTCTGGGACCTGTAGTGTCCCACATGAGGGGGTTGGGGCCGGCTTTCTGCCTTCGAGTCAAAGTGGAAATCTCAGAATTCAGGGGCTTGGGAACTTTGGGGAAGGGGGCCCAAATCCTGAGACTCTGCATAATTGGTCCCCACGGACTAAGGGAGAGTTTCAGGACTGCATGGAGGATGTCTCAGTCGCTGTGTCTGGGTGGGAGGGGTCAGGAGAGTCCGCACGGGATTGCCTGTGAGGAGAGGGCTTGGGATGAGGAGAATTGAGAGGGAAAAGGCCCAGAAAAAGTGTGTGTGGGAGGGTCTCTCAAGACCTGAGTTGCAGGGAACCCACGTGCGACAGAAATCCAGACGAGATCTGTAGCGGAGGCGCCCCCTGGGGGCAGAGGGGACCAGAGGAGTGTGCACTAGGCACTCCTAAACATGGGGAGCCATCTGGGGTTCAGGTGAGGTGGGAAGGGCCTGCCACCTGTTGTCCCAGAGTGTGGAAGTGGGTAGACTCTCCCAAGTCGGATCCTCCCTGCCCCCCACCCCTCAGGCTCTCTGAAGTGGGGAATGGGGGCCCCTGGCTCCGAGAACTGGCCCAGCCTGGCCCCCAGCCAGCCCAACCTCGGCGGGGCCGGCGTGAGCTCATCTCCCGCCTGAGACCCCGCCCGCTGCCACTCCCTCTCTCCTCCCCTTCCTCCCTCCTTCCTTTACTCCCTCTGGGCCCAGCCCCAACGCACCCGTGCCAGGCGCCGTGCCCAGGCGTGTGCCAAGCACTTGGAGGCGCAAGAAGGGGCATGTGAAGGGGAACTGACCTCGGTGGGACCCCAATGTCCTCAACTCCCAGTTCTTCCAGGGTTTGAAGGCATGGTGTTGGGCTTGCTCGTTCTGGTGGCACACAGGGGTGTGGGCACTCCCAGGGAAGTGAGCTGGAGGCTGGAGGCCTGCACTCAGGCTAAGAGAAGGCAGAGAAATGCCTTCCAAAGCTAGGAAATGCTCCTAGACCTGGGTGGTTTCCTACCACCCCATCAGAGGCTTTTCCCATTTGGGAATCTTGCTTCCTAGGCCCTGCCATCCCAGGACCCCAGTAGAATAATGGAGTTTTGGTCTGACTCCCCAAACTAGGGGATACCCGAGTCTCTTCCTCCAGACCCTAAGCTCCCTCCCGACCCTGTCAACAGATTTCAGACACCAGTTCTTCTAGTGAAGTTCCCTCCCAGTCTTTTGAAGCAGTCTCCCCAAACTGTGCACCTCACCAGAGAACCCTGGTATTGCCCCTCTACCACCTTTCCCCACTTCCAGGAGAAACCCTATATTGCAAGCCCTATACATTGATAGCTCCCCTCTCTAGCTGAATTTCTCTCTCTCTCTCTCTCTCTCTCTCCATATATATATGAACCGTCCAGCTGAACCGTCCCCAGTTCCATCAGATTCCTGTATCAGGGATTCTCCCAAGAGGATTCCAGATTCTGTGCTCCCCACAGGCAGCCATTAATAAAAAGATTTGGGCTTTTATTCCCTTAGCTGGGAGAAGAGGTGGTTTCCATGGTATCTTAGGGGCCCAGCCAGTTGAGGCTTTTATGTTCTGGAGACTTGCAAGAATTCAATTTCTTCTTTGAAATCCTGTTCTGAGCACCCTCAATTGCCACCCCCTAGAAGGCATTGGAGTCCTATTTTCTAGGTAACTCTCCACAAAAGGACTGGAAAGACTCCTTTGGATGACAGCCTCAGTTATCTCTGAGCTAGCCTTTCCTCTATCCCAGAAACTTTGAACCATCTTCGAACCCCAGAGTACAGTCTTCTAGCTGATCTCTTTTCAGGACTCCTGTGTCTCCTGATCCTTCTAAATTGAGGTGGCTTCCCCTGTGTTTTCTTCTCTAGAGTTGTGGCTAGACAACTCTAGCCTCCCTGGACAGCCCCGGCCGCCTGCCCCCTCCTCTCCGCACAGCTGTCTCCAGCTGTTTTCGGCAACCCCGGGGGAGAAAGGGAGGGGGTGCCCTCGAAAGACACGTCCGGCCTCCTTTGGCTCTACGGTCCCGGGGCTCCCCAAGGGTCCGGAATGCGGAGCCGCCGCCCTGCCCCCGCCGCACCCCTCTCTTTGTTTACCCCGCCGCACAGCTGGCAGTGCCCCGCCCAGAAGTGGCCTGGGGCCCAGCGAGGACGCGCAGAAGGGAGAAGGCGCGTTCCCGCAAGTTGCCCCACCCGGGTGCTACCGGAGGCGGGAAAGCAGAGCTAGAACTTTGGAACCACAGTCTAAAGGGAAGTGGGCGGAGACTAGGGCTGTGGACGGGACCCAGAGGCTCGCCAGCTTGGAGGTGGAGTGTGAGGGGCGTGAGTGTGCGAGCCTGGGCGAATCAGAGTGAGGAAAAGGGTGGGTGGGGCTAAAGGTGTCAGGTTAGGCGCCTTGATTAGGCGGGGTTTAGAATACCGCGGGTAGTAGGTGCCGTGGGCCGGACTAGAAGGGGGCGCGAGGCCAGTGGGCGGAGCTGGATCTTTGTGTACTGGCTCTGAGGGGGTGTGGGCGGGCTTAGAGTGCTAAGGAGATGGAGTTGGAAGCGGGGAATTGTGCCAAGGAGTAACTAAAATGCAGTTTGAGTTGATGGAAGGGACCAGAACTGGGTTGGAGGGGCTGAAACAGCAAAGGACCCAGTCAGACGACGGAATAGGGAGTGCTGAATTGCTAAGGAAGACCAAGTGGGCTAGGGTAGGCTGAACCAATGGACAGGGATAGCACAGCGCTGTCTGGGCGGGACTGTAACTCCCGGTGCTCCCGAAGAAAGTGGGATCTGTGGAACTGGAGAATGACAGGAACGTGAACGAAGAGGCAGAGGGCGTGAGAATCCCACCTACTGGACGGAGCTGTGTCACAGATGGCCGGAGTTGGGGCCGGGCTACAAGACAGCTAAAGCGGAGAGATTGAGAAGAGTGATACCTTGAGGGACTACTTATAACGCTGGGGTCCAAGCTAGCTTAGCTGCATTGACCTCAGCGGAACCTTTCCAGGCTTAGTGCCCAATTTGAATGTCTTCCCTTTCTCCCTGTCCCAGTTCTGTGTCCACTGATCTGTCATAACGGCGGCGTGTGCGTGAAGCCTGACCGCTGCCTCTGTCCCCCGGACTTCGCTGGGAAGTTCTGCCAGTTGCACTCTTCGGGTGCCCGACCTCCGGCACCTGCCATGCCAGGCCTCACCCGCTCCGTGTACACCATGCCACTGGCCAACCACCGCGACGATGAACACGGTGAGGAGAGTGTAGCCAGAGTCCCCTTGATTCCTCTGTTAACCATCTCACTATTCTTCGGACTCCAATTTTAGCTGCCTTCTCGAGTGCTCTTCACCAGCCCATCCTCGCATTTCTAGCTCCAGTCCATAAGAACCCTTGTAGATATCCCTTCGCCCGCCGTGCCTCCTTCCAGGCGTGGCATCTATGGTGAGCGTGCACGTGGAGCACCCGCAAGAGGCGTCGGTGGTGGTGCACCAGGTGGAGCGTGTGTCCGGCCCGTGGGAGGAGGCGGACGCCGAGGCGGTGGCTAGGGCTGAGGCTGTGGCGCGAGCAGAGGCGGCGGCGCCATATACGGTGTTGGCACAGAGCGCGCCGCGAGAGGACGGCTACTCCGACGCCTCGGGCTACGGTTACTGCTTTCGGGAGCTGCGTGGAAGCGAAGTGAGAGCAGGCGGGTGGGGAGGTGCCCCGAGTCTACCACCGCGCGGGGGCGCGCTCACCCAACACTTCCCTACAGTGTGCGTCGCCGCTTCCCGGTCTCCGGACTCAAGAGGTCTGCTGCCGAGGGACCGGCTTGGCCTGGGGCGTTCACGACTGTCAGCCTTGCTCGGAGCTCCTGGGTAAGCCCTAGCGCGTCCCGGAGGGGCTCTGAACCAGGGAAGGAGAACTGCGTCTATCCTCTTACTCTGCCCATAAATAAATCCTATTCACAAAGCCTAGCTACTTCTACCCGATTGTGAGGATCTGTTCATACCGTTCTGGGATCACCCACATCATTTTCCAACTCTGGCCACTCTTCTCAATCTGCTTTTGTCCCCACGCATTCACTTCTAGACAGCTAATTTAAGGCTGACGCTGCACTTAAACCACACCCAATACCCTTCTGTTCCTCCCACCGTCTTTGTCCCCGCCCACCCATCCCTAGCTCACCCATGTCCTTTTTCCACAGGGAACTCCAACCGAGTTGGTGCCCCAGATGGACCTTGTCCGGCCGGTTTTGAGAGGGTTAATGGGTCCTGCGAAGGTGAGGAGCCTGAGAGAGAAGGTCTTGGCTCTAAAGACAGGGCTGAATCAATTCCCAAACTCAGGAATTTTTCCCAACCTTCGCAGATGTGGACGAGTGCGCGACAGGTGGACGTTGCCAGCATGGGGAGTGTGCCAACACGCGCGGCGGGTACACGTGCGTGTGTCCTGACGGATTCCTGCTTGACTCATCTCGCAGCAGTTGCATCTGTGAGCCACCCAGATGGGAGCTGAGGCAGGGTTCCAAGACCTTGCCCCCTGAATTCAGACCACATCCCAGAGCATTCCCGAGCCCTTAATACCCCCAGATCCTTCCAGAATCTCAAGTCCTTCCTCAGTTGGTCTGAAACTCCCCTAGGAATCTATCAGATTTTCCTACACTTTCAGACTACTTCCTGTGCAGTCTTCAGATGCTTCAAGAACCCCTCAAACCTTGTGGATCTAAATCCCTTCAGATTTCCAAATTTTCTTGAGCTCCTCCTAGACCCCCAAACCCACCCTACCCCCTCAACTACTAGAGCATCTTCAGATCCTGGGATCCTCTTCGGGTTCTCTCTTTAGGACCTCAAACTCCTTCCAGACACCCCACCCTCCGCAGAGTCCTTAGGTCTTCTTCAGACCCCTTAGACCTCCCCCAGTTGCCCCCCACTTCCTACCAAACTCTCCTTGGGAGTATTCCCACATCTCCCAGATCCCTCAGTTGAAAGCACTCCCCATCCCGCCCTGAAGAATTCCTCCCCTCCCCCAGCCCAGCACGTGATCTCAGAGGCCAAGGGGCCCTGCTTCCGTGTGCTCCGGGATGGCGGCTGCTCCCTGCCCATTCTGCGCAACATCACCAAGCAGATCTGCTGCTGTAGCCGCGTGGGTAAAGCCTGGGGCCGAGGCTGTCAGCTCTGCCCACCTTTCGGCTCAGGTGAGGTCTTCTAATGAGCCTGTGTTTCTAGCTCACTGCCCTTCAAACCCCACTGGGCCCTATGATATTATTGGCCAGGCCCTCAACCTCTGAGACCTGCTAGGCTCAGGCTAGACTCCAGTAAGGACTTCACCTCCATCCTTAGCCACTCCAGCTCCATCACCCTGAGACACACCACCCTGAAATTAGGCTGTGTCTCCTGAGCATCACCCTCAGTCCCTGAGATATGCAACCCTATCTGGAGCTTTGGCCAAGTCCCTAGCTTCTGAAACATTGCCTTCATCTTAGCCTACCCTTTAAGGACCCTCCTTAGCACACGCCTAAAACAGCACCCACATCAGAGCTATTTCCTGTCCTTCAACTCAGTCCCTGTAGACCACAAACCAGACTTTGCCCTCAACTCCAGGCCACATCCCAAATGGGGGGAAAACTCTGGTGGTTCCACTTATGCCTCTGAGAAGTCCATTTCTTTGGCTCGGCACCATCCCATCCCAGCATCCAAGCCAAACCTCTGACCTCTGACACACTCTAAGACCAAACTCCACCCCCAGCCACGGCCCACCTTTTATTACCTCTTTCTCTTTTCCCCTCCTCTTTGGCCCGCCTTCTGCCCCTCCCTCTTTCCTGTTCCCAGAGGGTTTTCGAGAGATCTGCCCAGCTGGCCCTGGCTATCACTACTCAGCCTCTGACCTCCGATACAACACCAGACCCCTGGGTCAGGAGCCACTTAGAGTGTCCCTCAGTCAGCCGCGTATCCCACCAGCCACCCTTCGGCCACCCATAGGTGAGTTGGCTCCTGAAGGAGGGGGTGTCATTTTCAAGGGGTTTCCCCCCTGGGAAAGGAGAGGAACCAGGACACCCCAATTCAATCCTTCACTCCCTGATATCCCTTCCTTACCAGGCTTTCTGCCCACACATAGACCTGAACCCCGGCCTGAGCCCCGGCTTGAGCCTCGGCCTGAGCCTCGGCCTGAGCCTCGGCCTGAGCCCCGGCCTGTCCCTGAGCTTCCCCTGCCCAGCATCCCTGCCTGGACTGGTCCTGAGATTCCTGAATCAGGTGCGGCAGAGAGATTTGGGGGTATTGATGGGGTTGGGACAGGTGAAATTCTGAGGGAAGAGTCTCTGAGGTAAAGATGCTTAGAAAAAACAGAAATAAGGTGTGAGTAGGAAGAGATAGAAATCGGAAGAGTTGGATGGTAGCTTGATCAGGTGCTGGAGTATGAATTGGGCTCAAATTCTGTTAATTGAGCAAGTCATTTAAACTCTTTGAGACTCAGTTCCTCATCCTGTAAAATGGGAATTATTGTTAATTTTCCATAAGAGATGAAGTATTGGACACATAGTAAGTACTGTTAATGTTAGATAATTATTTTTTCGCAGAGGGCAGTAGGAACCATTCTCAAGTAGAGGGTTGGAGAGCAAAGATGGATACTTTAGGTTGGCATTGTGGGCCGAGGATTCTGACATAGTATCTGATGAGAACGTCCCATGATAAAGGAGAGAGCAGATTCCTATCTAAGATTGGGCTTGGAGAGGAGACAGGGATTGAAGGTGTTTTAGGCAGAGGACCAAAGGGAATTCTACTGGGATGGAAGAATTCGGAGCGTGGGAACGTGGTCTGACTGCCTTCCACCCCCATCCTAGGGCCCTCCTCAGTCGTGTGTCAGCGCAACCCCCAGGTCTGTGGCCCGGGACGCTGCATACCTCGGCCGGGTGGCTACACTTGTGCGTGTGATTCGGGTTTCCGGCTCAGTCCCCAGGGCACCCGCTGCGTCGGTGAGCTGTGCTGAAGAGGGTGGGAGGAGACTGGACGGGGAGGGGGCTCTACCGGGTCACCTGGTGACCCGTCCTCCCTCCGTGCCCTCAGACGTAGATGAATGTCGCCGCGTACCCCCGCCTTGTGCTCCTGGGCGCTGCGAGAACACGCCAGGCAGCTTCCGCTGCATGTGCGGCCCGGGTTTCCGAGCCGGCCCGCGGGCTACCGAGTGCCTGGGTAAGAAATCCGCCCCACGCAGCTCCAGGCCCCACCTAGCCTGGGTCTTCTGGTCTTCTCCAGAGCGCCCCCAGCCCTCCTTTGCCTCTCCACACCAGTCCAGTCCGTCCACTGCCCTGTCCTTCCCTGGCCCGGCCCCCATTAGATCGGCTCTGGCCCTCTCTTGGCTGCACCTCTGCCTTGCAGCCAAACTGGCTCGTTCTTTCGAGGCCTAGTCTACGGGATCTACTGCCCAGACCCGTTCCGCCCCTCCATTGGCCCCGCCCCTTTCCTACCCCAGATTAGCTCCCGCCCTCAGGCCCCGCCTCTGTCCTACGACTGCTGCAGCCAATCCGCTGACCACGACCCTTGATTCCACCACTGTCAAACTGTAGTCCCAAACTCGAACTGTCGCTCCCTTCTCTTGCCCGGCTCCTGCCTTCCCTCCCTTCCTTCCTTCCTTCCTTTCTTCCTTCCTTCCTTCCTTCCTTTCTTTCTTTCTTCTTTTTTTGTACTGGGGATTGAACCCAAGGGCGCTTGACCACTGAGCCACAACCCCAGCTTTCCTCCTCCTCCTCCTCTTCCTCCTCCTCCTCCTCCTCCTCCTCTTCCTCCTCCTCCTCCTCCTTCTTATTATTATGAAAGGGACAGTGAGAGAGAAAGAGAAAATCAATTTCACTTAGGTTTTCGTTGCTCGGACACTTCGTTGTGTACGTGCTGCTGCGGTTCGAATCCACGTCCTCACGCATGCCAGACAGGCGCTGTAACTGCTGAGCCACCGCTCCAGCTCCTGCCTTTGCTTTCTTTGCTGGGTGCTCAAAGCTACCCTTCCCACCCTTACCCTTCCCAGGCCCTGCGCTCCCCAATTTGGCCTTTCTCAAGGTATCCCTTTCCGGCTCTGCCCAGACTGGATCCCCAGACCGGATCCCCGGACCTTTCCTGCCCTCCATGCTCAATCCCAGCCCTCGCTCTAAGCCAGTTCAACCCAAGCCCCGCCTACCGCCCTGGTTCCCGCCCCAACGCAGCTTGGCCCTAGCTTTAGCCCCGCCCCTGTTTTCCCCCACGACCTAAGCCCGGCCACACACGTCTCCTGCTCGGCTTCGGCTTCTGCATCTTGTCTGGGCGGACTGCCTGTCTCAGTCCCAGCTCTCCGGTTCCGCCCACAGACGTGGACGAGTGCCAGCGCGTGCCGCCGCCGTGTGACCGCGGGCGCTGCGAGAACACGCCAGGCAGCTTCCTGTGCGTCTGCCCCGCTGGGTACCAGGCAGCACCGCACGGAGCCAGCTGCCAGGGTGAGGAACTGAGTGGGCAGAAGGGAAGGAGGTGCAAGGGGAAGGGTCTAGGGGCAGCGACCAGGGTTGCAGAGACTGAGCAGTGGGGCGAAGGGAGGCTGACTAGTGGGAGACAGAAGATGGATTCTGAGAACCGAACAGTGTGACTTCTTGGCTCCAAGTGACCTGGGGATGGAGAGGCCAAATGGTGGAAACAGAAAGGCTGCATCATGGAAGATGGAGAAGCAGAATGAGCAGGGGTGGAGATGTCAGGACCTGGGGAAAGGGGAAGAGTTCTGGAAGACAGTGGAGACTAGAGAGGCAGAGTTCTAGAAACTCATCAGGCAGCTTAACAGGGATTGATGGAGGATGGAGAGCCAAAGTGACATGGACAGGGAGGACGAATGATGGTGGGGATAAAGTCAGTGATGGTGGCCAGAGACACAGGGTGGATTCAGGGTAACAAAGAGCAGCGATCCTGGTCCCCTTGCCCTACACAGATGTGGACGAGTGCACCCAGAGCCCAGGCCTATGTGGCCGAGGGGCCTGTGAAAACCTGCCCGGCTCTTTCCGCTGTGTTTGCCCTCCTGGCTTTCGGGGTTCGGCGTGTGAAGAAGATGTGGATGAATGTGCCCAGGAGCCACCACCCTGTGGGCCAGGCCGCTGTGACAACACGGCTGGTTCCTTTCACTGTGCCTGCCCAGCTGGCTTCCGCTCCAGAGGGCCGGGGGCCCCCTGCCAAGGTGAGGGTGCTGGGTCCAACTCTGCAGCACCATTACTTGCTGAGGAGACTCCAGATGCATTACTGGGAGAGGGGGACAGAGGGACCAAGTAATATGCTCAGTAATGGAGACCAGGGACAGAGGGATGGGGTATTGAGAAGGCAGAAGAATCTGAATCTAGCCTTTTCTTCTTTCTCAAAATGATAGTGCTCTTTATCTCTTCTCCATTCTGAAAGATATTCTTGTGTTTGTGGGAACCCTGAAGAGAGGACAACTGAGGCAGGGAAGGCAATATGGAAGAGGTGGTGCCTTAACTGCTGTTGCAGCTAGAGACTGTTAAATAGGGAAATAAGGAATGACTTTGTCCTGGGAGGAGGGGACACTCTGGCAAAGTCCAGCAGTCTAGGTGAAGACTGGAATGTTGGGGTGGGTAGGGATGGCAATAGGAAGGGATCTAGGCCCCTCCCTCAGCCTGACTGATCTCTGCTGCAGATGTGGATGAGTGTGCCCGCAGTCCCTCACCCTGTGCCTACGGCCGGTGCGAGAACACAGAGGGCAGCTTCCAGTGTGTCTGCCCCACAGGCTTCCAACCCAATGCTGCTGGCTCTGAGTGCGAGGGTGAGGCCAGGGAGGGAGGGAGGTCTGTGGGTGGGTGAGGCAGGCATGGGGCTGTTTCTTCAAGGCCACTCTCTCCCCTGCTCTTCAGATGTGGATGAATGTGAGAACCACCTGGCGTGTCCTGGACAGGAGTGTGTAAACTCACCCGGCTCCTTCCAGTGCAGGGCCTGTCCTGCTGGCCACCATCTGCACCGTGGCAGATGCACTGGTGAGATCAGGCCCTGACTGTGACCTAGAACCTGTATCATAACCCCCTGATCCACATGGTGACCCTGACCAGGACTTCAATCACCTTACCTGGACCACAACTCTTATAGCCTGACTGTGACCTGACTAGGTCACAGACCCATGAACAAGCTAATCCCTCACCTGGTCCCTGAGTCTCAATCCTGAATGTAACTTCCTGACTCTGAACACTTGACTTGATTGTGGCATTCGATCCTAATCTTTGCTGATAACCCCTGACCACAACTTTGATAGCAGTTGTGAATTTCCTAACCCTGATTTTTCCCCTGACTCAACCCTAACCATAACCCTGACTACAACTCTTGACACTTGACCTTATCTCTCTTACTACCCCTGTCCTTTTCAAGAATCTCTTCCCTGGAGCCTAGTTGGGTCTTAATCCACGACCCTGACTCTTGACTTGACACAGAATCCTGGACTCTGATTGTAACCTGTGATTCTAGTCTCAGTTTCCAGTCATTGACTCTGATCCATTATTCAGGAGAACCCATAGATGATCTTGATTTATGATCCCTGTGCCATTCCAGAGTCCCTTCCTCTGATTCTGCCATTCCAGAGTCCCTTCCCAGGATTCTGGCATGGGGAATTTTCAGACACCCAGACCCTAAGTCTCCCAAACCCAAGCCCCAGACCAGTGCATCTTTTGTCTATCCAACTGACATCTACCATAGAGCCCTAACTCTGTTTTCCACTTCAGACACTTTTTATTACCTCGCCCAGACCCCTCTGCTCCAAGGGGATATGTCCAGTGTGTCCCTAGACTGGACCCCTTCTGAAACCTCTGCTCCCACAGATGTGGACGAATGCAGTTCGGGCGCCCCCTGCGGTCTCCATGGGCACTGCATTAACACTGAAGGCTCCTTCCGCTGCAGCTGCGTACCTGGGTACCGGGCACCTGCAGGTCTGCCTGGGCCTTGCTCAGGTGAGCAGGGTGGAAACTACGAAAACGGGAGAGTCTAGGAGTAGGTACTGGGTTTGCCCCTTGGGGACGCAGAAGCTATGCTAAAGGGCTGTGGGAGCCGGGCATGGTGGTTCACTCCTGTAATACCAGCATCTCGGGAGGCTGAGGCAGGAGGATCGCAAGTTCAAGACCAGCCTTGGTAATTTAGCGAGGTCCTAAGTAACTTAGACCCGGTCTCAAGATAAAAAGTAAAAAGGGCTGGAATATAATTCAGTGGTAAAGCGCCCCTGGGTTCAATCCCCAGTACCAAATAAATAGATCAAACAAGAGAGGGGACTGCATGAAGAATTTAGGCACGGATTGTGTGGGGTGCTGTTTGGGGGCGGGGCTTAGGTCTGGGGAACGGGTCAGGTGACACCGCAGCCCACCTCTATCTATGTAACGCATTCCCTAGATGTAAACGAGTGTCTGGAGGGCGACTTCTGCTTCCCTCACGGAGAATGCCTCAATACCGATGGTTCCTTTGCCTGTACTTGTGCCCCGGGTTACCGGCCCGGACCCCGCGGAGCGTCTTGCCTCGGTCCGTACTCAGGCTTCTTGCACGCGGAAGGGGTGGACAGGGAAAAGTGGGTGGAATCCGGCTATCAGAATTTTTGGTCCAAATCTCCTGCACCCTGGGGGCGGGGCTATGGGGCGTGTGAAGGGGGCGCCCGGGCTGTGATTGAAAGGGCCTGTACCACCGCCCTGGGGGCGGGGCTTGCCTGGAAGGCGGCGCCTGAGGCTGGTGGGGGAAGGCGTTAGAGGCCGTGGAGCCCGGAGGGGCGGGGAGAGGGGTGGAGGGGTGTGGCCTGGAATCTGTAGAGGAGAAGGTGGGTCCGGGTTTCCGACGCTTTCCCGGCAGACGTGGATGAGTGCAGCGAGGAGGACCTTTGCCAGAGCGGCGTCTGTACCAATACCGACGGCTCCTTCGAGTGCGTCTGCCCTCCCGGACACCGCGCCGGCCCAGACCTCGCCTCCTGCCTTGGTGAGAGGCCCCGCCCCGGCCAGATCCTTCCCTGCGGCTCTCGCACCTCTGCCTCATCCTCACCGCTTCTTCCCGTCTACTCCCCGCGCCTCTGCATTCCCATTTCTGCCGCTCCCCTGACTCCCTCCCCTTGCCGGCCTCCTTCTCTTCCCTCGTCTCACCGCCTTGCCTTGCTCCTCAGACATCGATGAATGTCGTGAGCGGGGCCCGGCTCTGTGCGGGTCTCAGCGCTGTGAGAACTCCCCTGGCTCCTACCGCTGTGTCCGGGACTGCGATCCTGGCTATCACGCCGGCCCCGAGGGCACCTGTGATGGTGAGATAACTGCCCATCCCCATCCCCTGCGAGGGGCTGCAGGAGTCTGCTGCAGTGGGGGACTGAGGAGGGACACGTTGGCCCACAGACTTGAAGGAAGGGGCCCAAACCAACACACCCTCTACCCTGTCTCATCATCTCTCTGTGGTGGAAATGAGCCACCACTGTGTCCTTGTATTTTCTTGTTGAGGCAGGGGATGGAGGAGATACTCCTATCCCCAACCAGGGCAAGCCAGAAGCTTGAGCCCAGTCCACTTTTTAAGGAAATAACCCTGAAAGACATCTCTTAGCAGAACTGTTGGGACCTGCCCCTTCCAGTGGGCCTATGGATTAAAACCTCCTCTTCAGGTCCCTTCTCCTAACATAAGTTGGGACATGTCCTCTCCCTACCCTCTGCCACTCCTCTGCTTGTAGCTGCCCCTCCAAAGAGGACCAAACCTGGATGTCCTGGTGCCAACCTTTCCTGTTGTGAAATGCCCCCCAAATTTCTCCAAGCACTGGCTCTTGCCCCTGATTCTCTGCCCTTCCATGCGTATTTCTTCACCCTGTTCTTTCGAATTCCAGACTTCTGCAGCCCTTGGAAATGCATTGGCCCACTCCTCCCCATCTCTCTGCTTTCAGACCTGCCCGCTGGGTACACTTCCATTTTCCAGGCCCTCTCTCAATTTCCCCTCCACCCCTCGTTCCTCTTCTGCCACCCCTGCCCATCAGACTCCAGCTGAGGACTGATGGAAGAAGGAGGTGCTGGGCTAATCTAATACACCACACGTGAAACCAAACAACTGGAGGCTGCCATTGGCTCTCTGGTTGCTAAACCTCTGACTCATGAAAGTCTCTTTTCATGAGATCTCAGTCATTAATTTCACAAGAATTCTTTAAGTACCTAATATGTGCCAGACAAGTGCCACAACAGGAAATGGGTCAAACAAAAACCCCTGCCTTCATGGAGCTAGTTTTTGGTGTATGTGTGTGTGTGGGGCAGACTTCTTCCCTCCCCCATAAATATGTAAATAAATTCAGGATTTATTCAACAAATAGTTTTTTTTATAGAGAGGGACAGTGAAAGAGAGAGAGAAAGAGAAAGTCAATTTTATTTAGTTTTTCATGTGGCTTTAATTGCTCTGACACTTTGTTGTGCACGTGGTGCTGGGGTTTGAACCCCGGTCCTTGTGCACGCTAGGCAAGCACTGTACTGCTGAGCCACTGCTCCAGCCCCTCAACAAATAGTTTTGTGACACCTACTCTGTGTCAGATATTGTTCTTTGTCCTGAGGATATAGTGAGGAATAAAAGAGACACAAATCCTGCCATTGTCCATAGCAATAAATATGCAGATATGGTATCAGGTTTAAGAAAGAGAACAAGGTCGGTAATGAACAGAGCTGACAGGCAAGGTGGGCATGAGGAGGGCTTGACTAGACACTTGTGAGGTGAGGGAGGGAGCCCTGCAGATAGCTTGAGGGAGGCATATTACTGATGGAGGGAACAACAAGGGGAAAGGCCCTAGGGTGGGACCATTTTTGGCTTTTTTTTTTTTGTACCAAGGCTTAACCACTGAGCAACATCCCCAGCCCTTTTCATTTTTTTTAAGAGAGAGGGACAGTGAGAGAGAAAGAGAGAATCAGTTTTCTTTAGCTTTTCATCTGGTTTTCATTGTTCTGACACTTCGTCGTATATGTGCATACCTCGTGCATACAGGCAAGCCCTTTAACCTCTGAGCCACGGCTCCAGCCCCTCATTTTTCATTTTGAGACAGGGTCTCACTAAGTTGCTTAGGGCCTTGCCAAATTGCTGTGGCTGGCTTTGAACTTGCCAATCTTCTGCCTCAGCCTCCCGAGTGGCTGCGATTACTGGTGTGGATCCCCTCGCCTGGCATGTTTGGGCTTTTTGAGAAATGGTGATGAGAACCTATGAGTTATGAGCCTTTGTTGATCTCTGGAAGCTCAGACTCCTGGAATACCAGATTCATAGAGACTTCTTGCTCTTGGGCACTGGAAGTGGCAGCAGGAACCTGTGACTCCAAGCCTCTGACTCTTCTCTCTCTCTCTCTCTCTCTTTTTTTTTTAAAGAGAGAGGGACAGTGAGAGAGACAGAGAAAGAGAGAAACAACTTTATTTAGTTTTCACATGGCCTTAGTTGCTCCAACACTTAGTTGTGTACGTGGTGCTGGGGTTTGAACCCAGATCCTCATGCTTGCCAGGCAAGCGCCGAAACTGCCGAGCCACCGCTCCAGCCCCTCTGACTCTTCTCTCTGTCTCCTCCTTGCTTTCTTGCAGATGTGGACGAGTGCCAAGAATATGGCCCCGCAATATGTGGAGCGCAGCGTTGTGAGAACACTCCTGGATCCTATCGCTGCACACCAGCTTGTGACCCTGGCTATCAGCCCACGCCAGGGGGTGGATGCCAGGGTGGGTGCCCACTGGGCAGCGGACAAGATGTGGAGGGGGTGGAAGGTCCAGAAATGGCCTGATTGTCTGGTGATTGCAGATGTGGACGAGTGCCGGAATCAGTCCTTCTGCGGTGCCCATGCTGTGTGCCAGAACCTGCCTGGTTCCTTCCAATGCCTCTGTGACCAGGGATACGAGGGGGCGCGGGATGGACGTCACTGCGTGGGTACGGGGCTCCAGGGGGTGGGTGCAAACCAAGGGTGGGGGGAGAAGTGGGCCAGGCCCTGCTTCTCTCCATGCATCTGGGGTAATGTGAACTTGGAGTTGTTGGATTTAGATCTTGCCATGTAGGATCAACTCCATATCAGTCAAAACTGTCCTAGTGGCAAATGACAGAGACCTTATTCATTTGAATTTTATTTTTATGTATCTACTTTTTAAAATATGTTTTCCTAATATGTTATGAGGAAAATTACTAAATGCTGCAAATTGAAAGAACTGTAAAATATACGCCTGTGATCTAGATTGAATTTCTATCATTTTTTAAATAATTGCTTCCTCACACATCTATCCATGAATCCATCTAATTTTTTTGGACAAATTTAAAAGTAAATTGTAATCCAGGCATGATGTTGCACACTTACAATCACAGTGACTTGGGAGACTGAGGCAGGTAGGTTGTAAGTTCAAGGGCAATGGTCAACTTAGTGAGACCCCAGTCTCAAAATAAAAGATAAAGGGACTGGAGCGGTAGCTCAGCGGTTTCGGTGCTTGCCTGGCATGCATGAGGACCTGGGTTCAAACCCCAGCACCACGTACACAACTAAGGTTCTGAGCAACTAAAGCCATGTGAAGAACTAATAAAATTGATTAAAAAAATAAAAGATAAAAAATGGCTGGGGATGTAGCTCAGTGATAGAGCACTTGCCTAGCATGTACCAGGCCCTGGATTCAACCTCTAGTACCCCTGCCCCCCCCACACACAAAGTAAATTGCAGGCATCGGTACATTTCCCCCTAAATTCTTCAACCTTCATATCCCAGCCAGAGTTCAATATGTGTTTATAGATATTCCATTTGAGGTCCAATTTACATACAGAGATGGGCATGAATCTTAATTATACATGGTCTAGGTTTTTAAAAAGGCTTTATTTATTTAAGAAGAAACTAAAAGTGCAAATTTCTGGGATAAATTTGAACTTTGGGCATAACTGGATCCAGGAATTGTAACAAAGCCATCTCTGTCCCTCTCTCTCAGCTCTGCTTTTCTCTATAGTATTTATTTTTAGTCAGCCTCTCTATTCACAAGGACAAGGGTGGCCCTGGAAAATCTGGGCTACCATCCTTAGCTGGACCATGCTAGATGGCAAGAGCTAAAGGGGACGGCTCCTTTTCAACATTTCCAGCAGAAATCCCCAAACTGGGTTCCACTGCCCAGTGTGGTCACTGCCTGTCTTTGAACTGGAGAAATGCAGTAATGTTGTTGATTCTGCCTCAGAGTAGATTTAGCCGTATTCAAAACTCATGAGTTGAAATCCGAGAAGCACAGAGTTCCCAAGAGAAACTTTTGGATTGTTCCCAAAAGGAAAGTGAACGATGAGATCTAGACCATTAAAAGAAATCCATTATATTTGAAGACTCAAACTTTCAGACTTTTGGAACCACAGAATTTCATAACTATTGATTCTCTTTCCTTTGTTATCTCCTGCTCACAGACGTGAATGAGTGTGAAACACTACAGGGTGTCTGTGGAGCTGCTGTGTGTGAAAATGTTGAAGGTTCCTTCCTATGTGTCTGTCCTACCAGCCCTGAGGAGTTTGACCCCATGACTGGACGCTGTGTTCCCCCACGAACTTCTGCTGGTGAGACTGATTTGTCTGTTTAACTGATAGCTTCTGGTCCTACAGGAAAATGATGTGGCCTGACCATTCTTGATGTGGACAGCTGTCCCAGTTAAATGCTATAGTTTTAAAAAACAATCATACAAGCAACAACAAAATAAAACAACCTTAGAAGAATAGAGAACTAGATCCTGGCCCCTGACTTTTATCACATTCCTGAATTCAACAATGTTCGCAGGGCATACACTGTGTTCAGGTCGTGTTCTGAGCACTGAGGATAGTAGTGACTGAGAAAGATAATTCTCTGCCCGTAAGTTGCTCACAATCCAAAGGGGCAGAGAGAGAGCTCACCGGCTGGTGACAACTCAGAGGAATCAGGACTGGTGAGAAGGAACATGGCCGTGATGGGGAAAGGACTTCTGGAGAAGGTGCCTGGTTCAGCCTGAGAAAGGAGTAAGGAGGTCTTCCTGGAGAAGACAGTGTCTGAACTGAGAGCAGGAGGATGAGTGGACACGACGGGGGAAGTGTGTGAGGGCAGAGGACACAAGAGGAAAGGCCCGTGAAGGTGGGGAAGTACCTGGCATGGCGGAGGAGCTGAAGAAAGCTCACCCAGCATGATTTAGAGAGGAAGGAAGCAGGGAGACGGGTGCTAGAACACTCTGGCTCACCGCAGTCTGGGGTTGGCCTTTGCCCTCGGGCATTGTGGCACCATGGAAGTGTTTTGTTTTTTGAGTATTTTGTTTTTCTTTTTGTTTTTTAAGAGAGAGGGAGGGAAAGAGAGAGTTAATTCTTATTTTTTTCATCTAGTTTTGTTTCAACAGTTAGTTGTGTGTGTGGTGCTGGGGAATCCAGGTGCTCCCGCATGTGGGGCAAGCACCCTACAGCTGAGCCACCTCTTCAGCACCTCATGGAAGGGTTTTAAGCAAGAAAGATGTCTAATCAGATTTTTATTTTTAAAGAGAGGGACAGTGAGCGAGACAGAGAAAGAGAGAAACAGCTTTATTTAGTTTTTCACGTGGCCTTCGTTGCTCCAACACTTAGTTGCGTACGTGGTGCTGGGGCTTGAACCTGGGTCCTTGTGCTTGCCAGGCAAGCGCTGAAACGCTGAGCCACCACTCCAGGCCCTATAATCAGATTTTGAAACCTCCCTCCAACTACTTGGTGAAAATGAGGAGAGGTGACACTGGAGGCTGGGAGCAGCCTGGGCCAGGGATCCCAACAGGAGAGGACAGGGCTGGACCAGGGCAGGGGCCATGGGAGGGGAGGGAGAGACACCCAAGAGGCAGTGCAGACAATCTGTGGGGCTGCCTGGGTAGGGAGACTGTCCAGGACAAGGCCTAAGTTCGGGGACTGGGAGCCGGTTTGTTAGATGTGAAGACCTTGAGGCATCTAGGAAGCCAGGGAATCCCCTCCCGCACAGGATGGGTGAGACACTAGGGAAGTGTCAGGTGGGGAGGCAAGAGATGTGGAAATACAGGGGAGGGTGGTAGAAAGAGCACAGTGGATGGGTGGGAGGGGTGGAGTCTGATTCTGCCACCAATGGCTGGGGCACTCTGGGCGTCAGTTTCCCCATCTCTGACTTGGGGTGGGGGACGGAGGAGCTGGGTACTCAACCCAGCCTGGGCTAAAGCCCCTTGTTTTTTCAGGTACATTTTCAGGTTCTCAGCCCCAGGCACCTGCCAGCCCCAACCTGCCAGCCAGGCCACCCCCACCCTCCCCGCCTCGCAGGCCCAGCACCCCTCGGCAGGGTCCTGTGGGCAGTGGGCGGCGAGAGTGCTACTTTGACACAGCAGCTCCAGATGCGTGTGACAACATCCTGGCGCGGAATGTGACGTGGCAGGAGTGCTGCTGTACTGTGGGCGAGGGCTGGGGCAGCGGCTGCCGCATCCAACAGTGCCCAAGCACTGAAACAGGTGAGTGGCATGCTGTGGGTGCGCGGGGGCTGAAGGCTTGGGAGTGGGAAAGGGGACAATTTGAACATGGCTTTGGGTTACGGATACTGCCAGTTCCTCATTCTGCCAGGGAAGCTATTAGCTACCAGATACCAGGTGGGCATGGGTGGGCATGAAGCTGAGAGTGGGCACTAAGTCATAGGCGCAAGCAGGCCCAGGTTCTGGGGTCTGGGCTCAGCCTCTTTTCTGTGTGCAGCTGAATACCAGTCATTGTGCCCGCACGGCAGGGGCTACTTGGCATCCAGTGGCGACCTAAGCCTCCGGAGAGGTGAGACTTCAACCCCCAAGCATCCTCAGACCTCAGGCTCTTCCTCTCCGCCTATCAGCGGTCCTCCCCTTGCGCACGACACCCGCCCACCCCCATCTTTCCCTCACTACTTCTGGGTCTGGGTCTCTACTGTCATCTCTCTGCCTTGGTCTGTCTTTCCTGGTCACACATCCTTGTCATACACTCCCCTCACCCAGCTGATCCTGCACACTGGCCTGCCCCCATCTCTCTTCACCCTTCTCGCAGACGTGGACGAATGCCAGCTCTTCCAAGACCAGGTGTGCAAGAGCGGCGTGTGCGTGAACACGGCCCCAGGCTACTCATGTTATTGCAGCAACGGGTACTACTACCACGCACAGCGGCTGGAGTGTGTTGGTATGAGCCCCACTTCTACATCTTCCTCCCTCTCCCCAACTTCCCCCTCCCCGGCCACTTCAGCCCCAACTGTGGACATCTCAGCGGGAAGTCCTTCCTGTAGTCTAGACTTCATCTATCACGCTGCACTGGGGGAGAGAGAGCAATTGGAAAAGGTGCGGGTGGAGAGAGCTGGGTCTTAACCAACCCTCTGTGCCTCCCTAGATAATGACGAGTGCGCAGACGAGGAGCCAGCTTGTGAAGGCGGCCGCTGTGTCAACACGGTGGGCTCTTATCACTGCACGTGCGAGCCCCCACTCGTGCTGGATGGTTCGCGGCGCCGTTGCGTCTCCAACGAGAGCCAGAGCCTTGGTAATCCCGCCCCGGGCCCGCTCCCCTGAGTTGCACCCCTCGCTGGCTCCGCCCCGGCCCCGCCCGGGGGCCAATCTCCTTTGGCTCCACCTCACGCCCGGCCCCGCCCCCGGCGTCAAGCCCCCGCCCCTCTCGCTCCTGGAGAAGGGCGCGCCCCCTCCGGCTCTGCCGGTCTCTTTGTGTCTACATCTGAGAGAGGCCCCCTTGCCCGGGGTTTAAAGGCGAAGGTTTTAGTGGCATCACGTGCACGTTGCATGTCGCCTCTTGGACCCCAGTTTTCCTCTTGCACGTTGGATGACCAGCCCCTGCCTTATAGGGTGGGATTTTATTTGTAAGTTCAAACGGAGCCTGGCCTTACTTAAATGATTGCTACCTGCTGGTGTTGCTGTGTCTGTCTGTCTCTTCCACTTCTCTGTGCGTTTCTCATTTGGATTTTATATGAATTTCTGCACTGTCTGGATCTTTGTTTCCAGGCCTCTGTTTCTCATGGTCTCTGTCTGCATCTTTGTTTTCCAGGTGTCTTCCACTCTTTGGATGTGTTTTTCTTTGTCTCTTTTGGTCCTTTCTTCCTCCCTTTTTGTCTCTATTCAACTTCTTCCCTCTCTCTGTAGACCTGCTAGTCTCTCTTGAGTTTCTGTCTCACACTCTGTGTGTCTTCCCATCTCTGTTTTTGACTTTGGCCACAAGTCTCTTCCCTCATTTCCTGTTCCTACAACATCCCACATTCCTTGAGACTTCATTCAAACAATGCCCGGGGAAGGGGAGTAACTGCTCCAAGGTCACAAAACCGCCTAGAGACTGGACTTGGGGAGATCTCTCACAGACCCAGTCTCCCAGACCTTTTCTTCTGTCCTCTCCTGCACGACAGCCTCCTACCAAAATAAGCCTTGTCCTTAGTCCAGAACCCTGGAGCTACCTCAAAGGGCTTCTGGGAGCCATCACAGCTGAGAAGAATCTGTTGATTGGCAGAAAGTGGCTGGGCTCCAGCTCGAGTGGGGGTTAGGGGCACTCGGCATTTGGAAGGACCGGAGTGTCCGTCCACCTGATGCATCCCGTCACCACCTGCAGATGACAATCTGGGAGTGTGCTGGCAGGAAGTGGGACCTGACCTTGTTTGCAGTCGCCCTCGGCTGGACCGTCAGGCCACCTACACAGAGTGCTGTTGTCTCTATGGAGAAGCCTGGGGCATGGACTGTGCCCTCTGCCCTGCCCAGGACTCAGGTACTGGCCTAGGCTGCACTCAGGGCCCTGCCCCTTATCCTTCAAATCCAGGCCTTCAGACTTCCCAGTCTTGGAACCCCCATGACCTCCTGCAAACTTGGCACCTTAACCCCCATAATCACAGCCCATCTCCAAATGTTGGTTTCCAAGTCTCAGTGACAGAAATCCTAAGGCCAGACTCAGCAGATCCCAGAGTTCCAGCCCCATAGGCTCCTGAGGTCTTGTCTCTTATACCCCCAAGTCCTGGTCTCTCAGATGTCCTCTCCCAAATCCTGGACCCTTAGACCTCAAACACCAGTGGTACAGACACCACTACCCTGGCCCACAGACTGCTGAGTCTTCAGATATCCCGGTTCCAGTGGCTCAGACCCCTCCCCTGCATTCTGGCCCCTCAGGGCTCCTGTGGTAATCCCTGGGATTCCCCAGACTTGCTCCATAAAACACCCTTGTCTCATTTCTCCAGGTGCCTGGTTCTAGCTCTCATGAGCCCCCTAAATTCTAGCACCTTGGACTCCAACTCTTTGATATAGTGTTTGGTACCTGATCCCAGCATCTCTGAATCCCAATCTCAGCCCCCTAGGCCCTCAATCCTGGCTCCAGATACCCCTAATCCTGCCCCTTCAATCAAGTACTCTCCTTTCTAGTCCTTCCCACCCTAGGCCTCAGCCCAGGGCTCTTCCGATCTTCTGCCCTGGGGTTCTCTTCCCAGGGTGGGGGCTGGCGGGAGGGGTGGGTGCAGAGACACATAAGAGCTGATCATGTGTCTTGGCTCTTATTCACAGATGACTTTGAGGCCCTGTGCAATGTGCTCCGCCCCCCTGCGTATGGTCCCCCTCGGCCTGGTGGCTTTGGACTACCCTATGAGTATGGCCCAGACATAGGCCCCCCTTACCAGGGCCTCCCTTATGGGCCTGAGTTGTACCCACCACCTGTGCTGCCCTACGACCCCTACCCACCACCCCCTGGGCCCTTCGCCCGCCGGGAAGCTCCTTATGGGGCACCACCCTTCAACATGCCAGACTTTGAGGATGATGGTGGCCCCTATGGCGAATCTGAGGCTCCTGCCCCACCCAGCCGGGGGACTGGCTGGCCCTATCGGTCCCGAGACACCCGTGGCTCCTTCCCAGAGCCTGAGGAGTCCTCTGAAGGTCGAGGCTACACTGGTGAGTGCTGGAGTCCAGAAAGGACCAAGATGAGGAGTGAGGCCTACAGAGAGAGACAAGACAGGAGGGAGGGAGAAACCAAAAGAGAAGACAGGAGAGACAGGATCAGAGATGGCAACAGCAGAGAGCAGAGGGCCAGTAAAGATCAAAGGAATACCTGTAGACCAACAGCAAGGGGGACTGAAGAGCTAGGGAGAGCTGAGTGAGGGGAAACCCGTGGCCCCGCAGCACCCCCCACAGCTCAGAGCAGGAGGGCAGTTTAGTGAACCCAGGGGCACCTCACTTGGGCAGGATGGGTGGGTGGGGGAATGAGACCACTGAAGGCAGAAATCTTGAGTCCTGGGATCCCTGGGTTCTCTGCAGATGCCCTGTCTGAGCCCTATGAGGGGCTGGAGGCTGAGGAGTGCGGGATCCTGGATGGCTGCGCCCATGGCCGCTGTGTGCGAGTTCCTGAAGGCTTCACCTGTGACTGCTTCGATGGCTACCGCCTGGACATAACCCGCATGGCCTGTGTCGGTGAGGGGCAGCAGGGAGAGGCAGGACTTGCCCAGGCAGGGTGGGCACTCTGATGGAGGTGGGTGGTCTGAGAAAGACCTCAGTACTGCGGATAAGCCTGCTTGGAGGGAGTGATTCCTGATTAGGGGTGGGGCTTGCCTAAACAAAGTGAGGTCAGGGTTCAAGGAAAGGCAGGGCTTGACCACGGGGCAGAGGCTGGGCCTAGAAGCAGGATGTGGAGTAGAATTCTGCAGATGTGGTTTTTAAGGACTGCTACTTCTACTTTGGGCAGTTTGCATGGCCTCTTTGGAAAGCCTCAGTCTTCCCATCTGTAAAATGGGAGTATCAATCACGCCTGCCTAGACAGGGGTAAAGTGATGACAACCAGGAGCTCTAGGGGAGTCTGACAGACCTCAGGCTCAGTCCAGCAACCTGCTTTGTGATGGGTCGCTGTCCTTTGCCTCGCTTTCCTCCTCTGGAAAATGGGTGTGGTCAAAGAACCCATTTTACGTAAGAGTTGTGAACATTGTTAACACTGTTCTAATACCTGAGAGAGACGTGTGTGTAACCTCGCCTGAGGCTCAGAAAAGAAAATTGAGTTCCGTGAGGCTCACAGCCAAGAAGTAGCAGGGGGCTGGGCCCCCAGAGGCTGGGAGAGCTGGGAGTCCTGTAAAGAACCCATCCGTGTGGGCTTGGTGAGACAATGGGCGGGATTTTCTCTGCTGGGCCTCACTGACACATATGTAAACAGGACCTCAGTGCTCTCCACAGGGTTAGTAGGAGGATGAAGTAACAGCAGTAATGTCTGGTATAAGGTATTTACTATTGTTGATATCATATCAGAATTGTTTTCCCTGCAAAAATTCTAGTGATGTAGCTACCTACCATACCCACCCTGTAGAGCTGGAATTAAGGCACAGAGAAGTTAAGCCACGCCAAGGCTCGCACAGCCAGCAGGTGGCAGTGGCCGGATTCCAGTCCAAAGGAGACAGGCTCCACATCCCACCTCTGAGCTCCTCCGCTGCACCAGCCCCGGGGGGCCAGCAAGGCCGCTGCTGGGTCCCGAGCCCTAAGCTGCACTCCTTCAACCCCCTCCCCAGACATCAACGAGTGCGACGAGGCGGAGGCGGCCTCCCCGCTGTGCGTCAACGCCCGCTGTGTCAACACCGACGGCTCCTTTCGCTGTGTTTGCCGCCCAGGATTTGCACCCACACATCAGCCGCACCACTGCGCCCCCGCGCGGCCCCGCGCCTGAATCTGGCACCAACCCACGTCTGTGCACACCTGTGCCTGTTGGTGCCGCGCACACCTGGGTCCCGCTGGTGCGCGTGCGCGCCGGGCGTCTGCTGGGACCGAGCACGGGCGTGATGGACGGACTCACGCAGCGACGCCTCACTGCCCCGCCACCGCAGCCTCTCTCGCCTGTGCCCTGGGCCTGGCCTAGTCCGCGGTTCCCCTCACGTTCCCTCTCTCTTTTATAAAATTTTCAATTAAAAACACCTATTTTGTACATTTTGCCTCTGCCTGCCTTTTCTTTTTCTGAAAATCTGGCTCCAGAGTTTGTTCTTTAGTCACTAAATTACACACTCACTGATGCCAGGTCTGACTCAATTTCCATGACTCTTTCTCCCCCCCTCCCTTTTTTAAGAGAGAGCGACAGTGTGAGAGAGAATCAGTTTTATTTAGTTTTTCATGTGGCTTTGTTGCTCCGACACTCCGTTGGGTCCGTGGTGCTGGGGTTTGAACTCGGGTCCTCGCACGTGCCAGGCAAGCGCGGTAACTGCCAAGCTACTGCTCCAGTCCTCTGACTCATTTTTTTAACCCTATTTTCTCCGTCCAACTCAGACTTTTCGCCTCTCTGTGTCTGTCATTCTCTTTCTTTGTTTCATTCTCTGATCTCCAGAAAGATCTTGCCTCTGGATTTTTAACAGCCACTACGCCCTCTTGGTGAATCCTCTGGAGCCTCTTCTCCAAATGCAAGCTCAGGCAGGGAGCTGCTCTGCTCCTGTCTCAGCTGGATGAGGGCCCAGGTTGCCTATACTCCCTGAGGATTCTGAAGCTGTTCCGGGACAAGTGGGGTACGGGGAGGGCCAGGAGTCACAGCATCTGCTGGGACTTGGCTGTGGACAGATTAGGGAGCAGAGCAGCAGTCCTGCCTGTGGCCTGCGCAGGGAGAAGTGGGAGTGGGAATGAGCGCCTACTTGTCCATGTGAAGAGTCTAGACTCCTCCCTCCCCGCCAAAACAAGAGCCGCCTGGCCCAGCAAGAGCTCAGGGCCTGGGTGGGGGATGTGGTGGCGTAGGGGGGGGGGTACTGCTGGCACTGGGGCAGGCTGAACCTGTGTGATACCTTTCTCCAGGGCTTCAAACTCAGATCCCTGAGGGTCTGACAAGTGAGGTTAGAGGGTCACAGAATCAGGATGAGAAAATCAAATTATAATGAAGAACATTCTGCCTAAGGAATGGGGGTGGAGCTGAAGGGAAAATGCCATTTTAAATAATAGTGTATTTCTTATACTGGTGGCCTGTGAGCCACCGGTTTCAATCATCCTGGTCTCACTCAGTTTGCATAAATGGAAAGGGAGGCTGCTTCTTGATCTGACCCCCTGCCCACTTCCCAAGTTTTGGAAGGAGTTGAATTCCTGAGAGCCCCCAGTGCCCTATGGGGGATCAGACTACAAGTGCTACTCTATATGATTATTGTTGGTGGTTAAATGAATCATTATATATGTCAAGTGCTTAGAATGTCACCTGGCACATAGCAAGGGGTCAGTCACTGCTATAATCTTGGGCCTCCCTGAAATGCTATCCTGTGATTGGTCAGATGGTGAGGGCAGATGATTAGGTCTTATTCTTTACCAATTCTCCCTCCCAGGGTGGAAGGGCTGGCCCGACTCTATCCCCTCCAACAGAACAGTGAGAAACACCAAGCACCAGTGTCAGAATACCAGGGGTCAAGGGGCAAGTTGGCCAGTGTGTGAATTATAACTCAATAAAGCTGGAAAAAAACAGCCTCCGGAAGTGACTGCAGCTGACACCAGGAAGCCAACTCAAACACTAACCCTCACTCATTCATTCAACAAATATTTTCCATAATACTTGCTTTGTGAGTGTTGGGAACACAAACAAACTAACCCAACCCTAGGGGCTGGGAGCTGGGGAGGGTTCCGGAGGAGGCGATGTCTGGGCTGAGACCTGGGCAAGGTTGGGAAATGAGCCAGATGAAGTGGTGGAGGACCTTGTCCCAGTGGAGGGAACAGATCAACAAAGGCCTCGAAATAAAAGGCAAACAAGCCCCTCTCTTTCGGTAGTCAGCTCTGTATTGGACGATGTTGGCAAGTGACATTTTGGGTGCCTAAGCAATCCCCAGCCCCTGCCTTCATGGAGCTCCAGTGGGGGGACCCAGAACCACGGCCACATCCTATGCTCTGAAGGGAGAGGCTCAGGCAGAGAGCTTAGGGCTGCGGTGGGGGAAGGTCAGAGGCAACGCAGCTGGGAGGAGAAAACTGACCTCATCTGACCTCTTTCCTGGAGAAAGAGAGCGAGCTCTAGTCTGGGGTTCTAGGTTCCTTTGGGCTTCTGTGGAATTCACAGAAGAAAAACTCACATGTTGTAGGCAATTTCCAAATATTCCCGTTACCTCCCAGGGAAGTTCATGGACAGCCCATTCCCCCTACAACCACCGTGGCGTGCCATGTAGATGTCTCAGGAACGGGGACGGAAGTGACCAACGGTGCTAGGAAACTGAGCTCGAATCTCAGCATCCTGGCTTCCGAGAGCCACGCATCTCACACCCCTCGCTCGGCCCAGAGGCTGTGCCAAGGATCAAGTTTCCCTCCTGCTACAGCCCCCGCATTGACCTCCAGCTCTGTTCCTGGAGCTTTTGGCATCGACCGGGATCGTCGCGTCCTTCTCTGGAATGTCGGAAAGGAACTTGCCCAGCCGGTCACTGCGCCCTCGGGGCAAGCGCCACAGCGCTCCCCGATGGTCGCCACGCGACGTTGCGGTCCAAGCCAGCCGCGCCCGCTAGCGGCGGATGAGCTCCCGGACAACCATTGGATTAGAGGATGGGGTCCATCTCTCTGTCCTGGTCATCGTCATCATCATTTTCAAAGGACGCTTCCTATGCTGACTTGAAACATCACCTCGTTTAATCCACACGGCAGTCCTAAGTGAGGGCCAGTGGCACTGTTGCCATGCACTTTCCTCAAGCAGAGCACGGAAAGCTAAGGAAATTTACCCAGGGTCACACAGTAAAGCGCGACCAGCAAAGCAGGAATCGAACTCAGGCAAAGTCGTTTTCTGAACTATTCAAAAATAATCATTGGGAGTGGTGGAGCACGCCAGTAATCCCAGCAGCTCGGGAGGTCGAGGCAGGAGGATCACAAGTTCAAAGCCAGCCTCAGCAACTTAGCAAGCGAGGCCCTGTCTCAAAATATGTATGGGTGGGCTAAGGATGTGACTCAGTGGTTACGCGCTACTGGGTTCAATTCTCGGTACAAAAAAAAAAAAAAAAAAAAAAAAAAAAAAAAAAAAAAAAGAAAAGAAAAAGAAACTTTTCAGTAATATTTCCGTACTGTGCCGTTTTTCTTCACATTGAATCTGTCAGTAAATACAAAATAGTGTCCTAATCCATACTGCAGGAAAAACAAGGTCAGAAATGAAAACATTATCAAGTTGAGCAACAAACATTAGGAAAATTCACATATTAGTGCTAAATTACTAAAGGTGATCACTGTGCTGTGGTTATTAAGATAAAATCTTTCTTTTTGAGGGGCTGGGAATCAAACTCAGGGCCTTATTCATGCAAAGCCTATGCTCTGTCCCTGAACTACCTGAAAGCACAAGAATATCTCTATGTTTCTCTCTTTATGTGAGTGTGTGAATGTGTGTGTATGTGAGTGTGAGTGTGTGAGTTTGTGTGAGTTTGTGTGTGTGTGAGTGTGTGTGAGAGAGAGTATGAGTGTGTGAGAGTGTGTGTGTGTGTGAGTGTGTGAGTGTGTGTGAGTGTGTGAGTGTGTGTGTGTGTGTGTTAGTTACAGGGATTGAACCCAGAGATGATCTACCACTGAACTAGACCCCCAGCCCTTTGAATTTTATTTATTTTTATTTTGAGGTAGGTTCTCACTAAGTTGCTAAGACTGGCCTTGAACTGGTGATCCTCCTGCCTCAGCCTCCTGAGTTGACAGGATTATAGGCTTATGCTAGTGCACCCAGCTAAAATAATCATATTAAGAAATATATTGGGAAAATTAGCAAGACTTTTTCTCAAGATAAAAATTTAAAAAAGGGGCTGGAGCGGTGGCTCAGCAGTTATGGCACTTGCCCAGCATGCGCGAGGACCGGAGTTTGAACCCCAGCACCACATACACAACTGAGCGTTGTAGCAACAAAGGCCACATGAAAAACTAAATAAAGTTGTTTCTCTCTCTCCCTCTCAAAAAATTTTTTTACAAAAAGAGGGGCTGGGTCTGGAGTGGTGGCTCAGTGGTTATGATGCTTGCCTGGAATGCGCAAGGACCTGGGTTCAAACCCCAGCACCAACTGAATGTTGGAGCAGTGAAAACCAGATGAAAAACTAAATAAGATTGATCCTCTCCATCTCTCTCTCTCTCTTAAAAAAAGGAGGGACTGGAGCAGTGGCTTGGTGGTTACGGCACTTGCTTGGCATGTGTGAGGACATGGGATTGAACCTCAGTACCACATACACCACAGGGTGTTGGAGCAATGAAAGCCACATGAAAAACTAAATAAAATTGACACCCCCCTGCTGCTGTCCCTCTCTCTTGAAAAAAGAAAAAAGGATTTGGGGATGTAGGTCAGTAGTAGAGTGCCTGCCTAGCATGTGCAAGGCCCTAGGTTCAATCCTTAGTAACACACACATACAGAGAGAGAGAGAGAGAGAGAGAGAAAGTTAAAATATTTTGTAAAAGTGTATTAGTCCATTTTTCATTGCTATAACAAAGTACCTAAAGCTGGGACTGGGAGTGTGGTTCAGGAGTAAGGCATTTGTGTAGCACACGCAAGGCCCTGGGCTCCATTCCCAACACCACAGCAACAATTCCCCAAATAAAACAAAACAAAAACCAACTGAATCTGGGCAAAGTACGGAGAGAAGTGGTTTATTTAGGTCACGGATTTTGCAGGTTCAACAGTCTAGCACTAGGGGCTGGAGCACTGGCTCAGCGGTTGGAGCCTGGTATGTGCTGGGACCAGGGTTCGAACCCCAGCACCACATACACAATGAAGTGTTCGAGGAATGAAAGTCACATGAAAAATGAAATAAAATTGTTTCTCTCTTTCTCTCTGTCTTTTTCACTGTCTCCTCTTTCTGCCTGGCTCTGGTGAGGGCCTGTGGCAGATGGCATCACAGTGGTGGGAGAGGGAGACGCCCCACAGCAGGGCAGGAGCCAGTGTTCCACAACCAGGCTCCGGTGAGAACTGTCTTAATCTCTCCTGAGGGCGATGTCCCAGATGACCCAGTCACCCTTACCTAGGCTCAGCCTCCTAAAAGTTCCACCACCTCTAACATTGCCACACAGGAGACCAAGCTTCCAACACATGAACCTTGGGGGGAACAAAGCCAAACCTCAGTAGGTCTGATATCCTGGGTATTGATATTAATATAAGTAAAATTGGAGGGAAAGTGCTATGTGGTCCAGGCAATGTTTGATATGATAATTAAACCATTGATTAAACTTTGGGTCTGGTTTTAAGAAGTGTACATGGGGTGCTGGAGCAGTGGCTCAGTGGTTGTGGTGCTTGCCTGGCATGCATGAGGACCCATGGTGGAACCCCAGCACCAGTACACAACCAGTACACAGCCTTTCGTTGTCTGAGCAACGAAAGCCACAAGAAAAACCAAATAAAGTTGCTTCTCTCTCTCTCACTCACTGTCCCTCTCTCTTAAAAAAAAAAAAAAAAGGAATAGGAAACCATTACAAAAGACATAACCAAACCAGAAATGCAGCCAAATCAAACAAGCTTGAAAGAGAAAGGGACAAAGGCATAGGAAAAACGAGGACGAGAAATCAAAGGAAAATGATAGGAGTGAACAAAATGTATCTCTAATCACATGCACAAAAACTGGGTGCCGGGTCCAAACACTTCTCATCACCTCTGCTGCTCCTGCCCTTGTCTGCCCCCCGCCCCCCGGCTTCTGGCTGCCACTCCCGACCCCTCGCAACTAGAAGACGTGTGCAGATGAACGTCCAACTCCGATCAAGTCCCTCCCCTGCTTGGAAACGTCCCATGGCTCCATCTCACTCAGAGTAAAAGCCAAAGTCCCTATAAGACTCTGCACCATCCCTAGCATTGCAAAAAAAAAAGACTGCACCATCTGCTTCTTCTCCTCTCTCTGACCTCATCTCCCCCACGTCCTCCCTTGCTCACTCCTCTCTAGTCACATGGATCTAAAATACCAGACATGTTCCTACCTCAGGACCTTTGCACTGGCTGTCCCCTCTGCCTGAGGGGACCCTTCCCTTGGCTCACTTCCTCCACACCAACAGCGGAACGGAACAAATAAACAGGGTACACTCCCTCCAAGCAATTGCATGCTTCAGTGAGAAAACAACCAGGGTGAATTTTTTCACCTCGCTGAGTTTTGAAAAAAGCCAGACACTAAAAAGGACATGTTTTCTGATTCCATTTATATAACATTCAAAACAGTGCCAATCTATGCTGTCAGAAGTCAGAATGCTTGTGACCTTGGAGGGAGGGGAGAGAACTGATAGAAGCCAGGAGGCGACTTCTGGAAATATTTCTTGGTCTGGGAACTAGGGACACAGGTAGGTTCAGTGGCGCAAATTCTTCCAGCTGTTATGCTGAGGGTCTGCACTTTTGCTTGTGAAACTACTTCAATAAACAGTTGCAGAAATCAGGAACTGTCCCGGGCTCCCACTCCCTTCACCATATGCTTTTGGGTTAGCAAGAACCCTCTATGCCTTTCCCCAGCATGCTCAGCCTGAGTGCTCCGGATTGCTCCCTGGAGGTCCAGGAGAGACTTGTGGTGGTGGAAGACCGCAGGCGGCAGCCAAAGGTGGGGTTGGGCTTCCCCATGGATCCGTGGCAAGGAGGTGACATTCCTTGGACACCCCACCATGCACTAAGTTCTGAGAAGGGATTGTCTCTCATCTTGTCCTCCTCTCTCCCTCTGTCTTTCTCCCCAAGAAGAAGGAAAAAATCTTCATGGTTATTTACATAAGGTTTTGTTATATTAGACTGCAACCAAAAAAATCCAAGTTCAAATGTTAAAATTTTCAATAAACTTTGAATATATACTAAAGCCTTTTTATTTTTTTTTGTACTGGAATGCTTATTTTAAAATTCTCTTTTACTGCCATAGCTTTGTATATGGGAGGTTCCAGAAGAGAAAATGTTCACAGTTTACATTTCTTTGCTGGACAGCAATATTCTTCATTTTATATCCTGGTTATCATTGGAAATACTTTTGTCATATAAGGAAGGGAGGTGCCTGGCAGCCTTCTAGGTCATCCTGAGGGATAGGGGAGGATATAGTCAGATTTAGGAAGCCCTGGTGGGTGGCTGAGTGGGAGTGGGACCCAGAAGAGACAGGGGAGGGCAGGAGCCCAGGGAGGAGGCAGGCTGGGCAGGGACCAGGCAGCGGAGGGGGCAGAACTGTGAGGAGGCCAGGAGAGAAATGGCCCACAGACCCAAGCACTTTAGGTGTGGAGGGGGCGCGTTCTGAATGGCATTGGAGGCAAAAAACAAACAACAACAAAAAAACCCCCCAGAACTGTAGGGGGGGCTGGAGCGGTGGCTCAGCCGTGGCTCTTGCCTGGCATGTGCAAGTACCTGGGTTCAAACCCCAGCACCATTTACACAACGAAGTCTTGGAGAAACGAAAGCCGCATGAAAAACTAAATAAAACTCATCCTGTCTTCTCTCTCTCTCACTGTCCCTCTCTTTTTAAAAACAAAACAAAACAAAACAAAAACAGAACTGTGGGGCTGGTTGTTGGGGACAGAGGAGAAGGACCAAGGGCTAATGAATGCTGGACCCAGAGAGGACATGGCACAAGGGTCTGTAAATAAAGAAGGACACTCAGGCGAGACCAACTGCTGCTATAGTTATGAACGTCCTGGATGCCTTTCCTAACTCACTCAGGCCCCACAGCACCCACCTTACAGATGGGGAAACTGAGGCTCCTCTACAGGAAGGCCCAGAGCCAGAGAACCGGCTCGGCGCCTGCATCTCCTCTTGCCTAACTCTGGGTTCTTGCTGCTTTGGACTCTGGAAACAATCTGCCATGATCACTTTTTCTCCCTCTGCCAAAAGAAATGCAGAGATATAAAAACCAAACATACTGGATTACAAAGCCCGAGGGAATTTTCAAGGCCGTGGAGCTGCCACGAATCCTGAGATGGCAGTGATCATACAACTCTGGATGCATCAAAACTCCTAGAACCTGGAACACACACACACACACACAGAGACACACACACACACACGTGTGAGATTTACTGTTTGCAAATACGAATCATAAAAATCTGAAACCCAACATGACAAACGTACTCTGGATCCCAATTCAAACAAAACAATTGCAAAAGTTTGTTTTTGAGACAACTGGGGATTTTGAACGCAGTCTGGCTCGGAGATATTAAGGAATTTCTGTCAGTTTTGTTAGATTTGATAATAGCCTTGTGGTTACATAAGGAAATCAACCCCTTATTCTCCCCTTCTTTCTTCTTTCTTTCTTTTTTTAAAGATGCTCATTATAATGTTTTAAAATGGAGCAAAGGACTGGGGAGTAACTCAGTGGTACAGAGCTTGCCTAGCTTGCTCAGCGGCCTGGGTTCCAACCCCAGCACCACCAAAAACAAACCATGATAATTCATCATGTATACTTTTATTTTTATTAAAGGCAAAAAGGGCTGGAGCAGCGGCTCAGTGGTACACTGTTTGCCTGGCACACACGAGGTCTTGGGTTTGATCCCAGCACCACGTACTCAAATAAATAAAGGAACAACAAAAACTGGATGAAAAAAATTGGCTCTTTCTTTAAAAAAAAAAAAAGTATCCAAAAAACGGGAGGAGGACAGATGAAATGGCAAAATATTGATGGTCCTTGAGACTGGGTGAAGGGTACAGGTTAATTTTATTGTCTCTCTACTTTTTTGTCTATTTGGAGATTTTCATGATATAAATTTTAAAAATTAAAAATAAAATAAAAGGGCTTGTTGTAGCTCAGTGGTAAGTGCTTGCTTCGCGTTCATGGGGCCTTGGGTTCAATCCCCAGCACCACAAAAACAAACAACAAGCAAGGAGAATTTGGAGTTCATGAAGCACAATTTAGAAACTACAGAAAACTAAAAAGACAAATACGTCCCCATTGTCCATCCGGATTATTCTCCATCGCTGTTGTTAAATTTTGATGTATGCCCCCTCAGCCTTTTCTATTCTATGTGGGCTTTTTTATGTGCATGCGTGTGAGTGTGTGTATGTGTGTTTTACATAACTGTGAGCCAATTGTTTATATAATCCTGTTTTTTCCCCTCTTAAAATGTAAGCTGTTCCAGTGTTAAAATCTCTCTGTGTAAACACAAGCTCTAATGTTTGCACTATGTTTACTCAACAGGGCAGCGTTGCCAGACATTGAAGCTGTTCCCAATTTCCTCCCATTATAAATAATGCCCCAATGCACATCCTTGTGTGTCCCAGAGGCGGGATTCCTGGGCCAAAGGGTGTGGACACTTTGGCAGGCGTGACCAAAATCTCGGGCAGAGTCTCTGCCTGACCTGAAGCTAACATGACCTCATAGAGTTAAAGTGAGATTACACTGCTCTTTGTTATTTCTATCTGATTCATGACTCAGGTTCATGAGAGGATGTCTTTTATTTTTTTCTAGATATGCAAGAAACAGACATTCATTCACACTAGCTCATGTCAAAAGTGGGTTGTATTCGTCAGCAAGTAACCCTAATACAGTAGACCCCTTATCCACCAAAGACAAGATTTAAGACCTTCCAGTGAATGCCTAAAATTGCAGATAGTAGCAGACTTTGTATACAGCACTTCAATACCAAGACAGCTGATTTGATAATGGAGACGGCTACTGAGTAACGAGAAGGTAGAGTACACAGGGTGGATACATTGGATAAAGGAAGTATTCACATCCCAGATTCAAGAGAATGTGCGTAATTCATATTTCATTACGCTTCTCAGGTCATCATGCAGTTTAAAACTTATGAATTATTTATTTCTGGAATTCTTTTACTTAGTATCTTTTCATCATGGTGACCACAAGTTATAAAAAACAAAGAAAGTGAAACTGCAGATAAGGGGGGATTCCTGAATTCAGCTTGGATAAGCTATCTTGGCTCTATTGATTACTGAAGTACTGAACTATTTCTGTTGATCGGTAAAGCATGCCACCTCAAGTCCTTTACATGTCTCCCACCATGGCCATGCCAGCTTTTCTGGTTCCTCTCTCAGGACCTCCCAGACCTCCCCACAATTCAGCAAGAAATGGGCAAAATGGTGGGCACCTGGCGAACCATTCTGATTGTTCAGTGCCCAAAGTACTGGTTGTGAAATATTTTGATGGTTGGTCTAGATGCAAATAACAGAAAAACTCGCTCACATGGCTTAAACTGTAATGGGAGACTGTGACTGGAACATCCGCACTCGGGGGAATCTCAGCTAGAGTTGACACAACAGCTTAGCAATGGCACTCAGCGCCCCATTTGGTTTCATCTCTGCTTTATCCTTTCCGGTAGCAGCTCTCAACGTGACTGCCACCAGCCCTCTGCCACTGGGAACTTCTTTCTATCCCACAGTCAAAGAAGGGCACTTGGCTAAAAATTCCCTCCTAAGTAATGGGGATGACTCTGATTGGGACAGCTGAGGTCATGTGCCCAAGCCAGAGCCAATCACTGTGGTCTGGAGTGCTGGTGGGAAGGGGACGGAATGTCCAGATTAGCTGAATCAAGTCACAGGTATTCACTAGTAAGGTACATAGGTGAGAGAGGGCTGTTCTTAGCCAACTGCTAGCTGTCCTTTCTGCCCTGTTTCCTATCAATAAAACAGAGATAATGACACTCCTTGACAGTTTCTGTGAGGATTAAATGTGGAGCACCTAAAATGGTGTTTATGCATAGCAAGTGTTCAAATGTTAGCTGCTGGTATTGTCCTTACATGGTCACTTTCAGCTCTCAAAGCTACTTTCATCTGCAAGTTCCTTAATTTCTGCATTCACTGGGTAAGAAATCACTCAAAAACTTGGTGGCCTAAAACACAACCGCCATCCTCTCATCTCTCAGCCCAGCTGTAATCAGATTTTTTTTATTAGATGAATATGGAGTTACAATTGAGGGGGAAACACTGTCAAATAATCAAGAACAAATGCATATATACTTAGTTATCCAAGGCTAGTGCCATGTCATGGATGCCTCCCTTGGGTTCCCCATGTTTCTGTTTCCCCTGAAGACCCCCTGATTAAATGGACTTCTCCAGGAGAAGACTTCTCCAGAGATCTCCTTCTGAGATGATTCCACCTTATTCCCACCCTCCAGTCTCCTAGATATCCGTCCTCAGCCCTCCCCCTGTAATCAGATTTTGGGACGGCTCCAGATGGGCAGTTCAGATTTGAAATTTTGTGATTGCAATCACTTGGTGGATGAAACTGGAACAGGGAAGAGGCTGGATCCAAGTGGGCAACCACCCTCTCCACCTTCCTCCATATTGTTTTAGGGTTTCTCAGAGAGGATGAAGAAGGGGAAGAGACTTCAGCCTGTTTGAAAGAAAATGAGAGGGGAGAGTTCTCAAGAGTTATCTGTACCTTTCCCTTTAGGTGTCTGCCTAAATTTTCTTCCTTCAGACATTTGTTAAGGAACATTTAAATATATGGAAAAGTTAATAGAATAATACAATGAATTCCCATTCACTCTCCCCCAGAATTATGCTATTTATTTTTCTTCTCTTTCCCCCTTCCTTCTCCCCTCCCTTTCTCATTCTCTGAATACTCCCACAAGAACAATTTCTCCATAATCTTGATGTTTGGTGCCTAAATATTTCAGCATGTATCTCCTAAGAATAATAAGAATGGGCTGGAGCGGTGGCTCAGTGGTTTCGGCGCTTGCCTGGCAAGCACGAGGACCTGGGTTCAAACCCCAGCACACGTACACAACTGGGTGTTGGAACAACTAAGGCCACGTGAAAAACTAAATAAAGCTGTTTCTCTCTTTCTCTGTCTCTCTCACTGTCCCTCTCCCTCTTAAAAAAAAAAAGAATAGTAAGGACATTCTCATACAGGAACACAAGATTGTCATTACACTTAAAAAAACCATGAGTGGTAGCTCCACAATATGATCGAGTATACATGACTATATTTTTATTTATTTTTACTTTTTAATGGAATTTTACAAAAAATGCTGCCCACACTGGCCTCAAACCCTGGGCTCAAGAAATCCTTCGGCCTCAGCTTCTCAGCTTCCTGAGTAGCTGGGACTCCTGGCCTGGGTGACCAGCTGAGACTTTCTCTTCTTTCAGTGCTGGGGTGGAACACAGGACCTCATGCCTGCTAGGCAAGTGCTTTACCACTGAGTTACACCCAACCCCAGATTCTATCTATCTATCTATCATCTATCTATCTATCTATCTATCTATCTATCTATCTATCTATCATCTATCTATCTATCTATCATCTATTATCTATCTATCTATCATCTATCTTTTTTAAGAGAGGAGGATAGTTAGAGAGAGAGAGAGAGAAAAAGGGAGAGAGAATTAATTTTTATTGAGTTTTTCACATGGCTTTCATTGGTCTGACACTTAGTTGCATTTGTGGTGCTGGGGTTTGAACCCGTGCACTTGTGCGTGCTGGGCAAGTACCATAAACACCGAGCCACCGCTCCAGCCCCTATCATCTATCTTTAAAAGAAAATATATATGTATATGTGTGTGTGTGTGTGTGTGTGTGTGTGTGCGCGTATTAGATATTAGGGGTTGAACCCATGGAGCCACATCCCCAGATCTTTTTATTTTTTATTTTGAAACAGGGTTTCACTCAGTTGCCTACAGCCTCGCTAAATTGCTGAGGCTGTCCTTAAACTTGCAATCCTCCTACCTCCCGAATGGCTGGGATTGCAGATGTGCGCCACCACACCTGGCAGGCCCAGACCTTTTTAAAATTTTTTTAAAGAAAGAGGGACAGTGAGAGAGAGAAGGAAAGAGAGAAGTGATTTTTATTTAGTTTTTCATGTGATCCTTGTTGCTCCAACACTTTGTTATGTACGCGGTGCTGGAGTTCAAACCCGTGCACTCACGCATGCCAGGCAAGCGCCGTATCTGCAGAGCCACTGCTCCAGTCCCCCAGATTATATTTTTAAATTAATGATAATGAGGGAAACATTAGACAATGTGATAAAATTGTCATTAGGGTTCCCTGTGGTCTTCACCCAGTAGGAAAAAAAGAAATTAAAATAGATAGCAGGTGGGGAAGAGATGATTACTAAAAAACACACTTCGTTGTTTATATGGTGCTAGGGTTCGAACCCGCACCCTTGCTCATGCCAAGTAAGTGCCATGACCGCTGAGTCACAGCTCCAGCCCCTGTTCTGGAATTTGAACCCAGGACCTCATGCCTGCTAGGCAAGTGCTCTACCACCGAGCTACAACCCAATACCCAATTCTAGACCTTTTTGGTCTTTGGATTCTTTTACATTTTTTTTTGCACCAGGAATTGAGACCAAGGATGCTTAACCACTGAGCCTATCCCCAGTCCCCCTTCCCCTGCCATTTTTAGAAAGAGATGGAGAGGGAGAGAGTGAGTGAGAGAAAGACAGAATCACTTTTATTTATTTTCCATCTGGTTTTTGTTGCTCTGACACTTAGTTGTGTATATGGGGCTGGGGTTGGAATTCATGCTCTGCCTTGCGCCACGCTCCGGTCCTCCCCAGCCCTTTTTATTTGTATTTTGAGAGGGTCTTGCTTAGTTGCTGAGGCTGCTTTGAACTTGTGATCCTCCTGCCTCAGCCTCCTGAGCCACTGGGATTACAGGTGTAAAACTGACAATTTTAAATACAAGAACCCACATGTACAAGGCTGGAGCTGTGGCGTAGTGGTTGCAGTGGCTTCCTGGCATGCATGAGTATGTGGGTTCAAACCCCAGCACCACATACACAATGAAGTGTTCAAGCAATGAAAGCCACATGAAAACTAAATAAAATTCTGTCTTTCTCTAGCTCTCTCTCACTGTCCCTTTCCTTAAAAAAGAAAAAAAAAAAAGAATCCGTATGTGCATGCTCCATCAGCCAACAGAGCAATGATGTCATCGTATGTCATTGGAGACTCTGGAAAACTTCACTGTGCCACTTGTGAAAAAATGAGAACGAAATAGGAATTTTAAAAAGTCTTGGTGTTGTCATGAAAATAGTTCTAACTTTGTGGACAAAAGATCTTAGTGATCCCTGGGGGACCCTGTACCAAACTTTGAAATCTGTTCTAAAGGCATTCAGAAGCCTAGGGTGACCTGGCTCGCTCTGTGTGCTGCAAGGCAGGGGACAGGGGACAAGGGACAACACAACTCCAAGGTCAAAAGCATCCCTTTCTACGGACTGATATATTTTGGTCCATTTACCTGTGACCTGGAGGGGATCCCTTCTGTACAAAGAGGACTGGATGGTGGGAATGGGCTCGAGAAATCTCAACCACAGTGCCCTGCACCTTGTACTGTACGCTGGAAACTTCAACACTCCTGAGACTCTGGAGCTGCTGCTGGGACCTAATCCCCATCCACTGCTTTCTAGCTGTGTGACTCTGGCAAAATTCTTAACCATTCTGAGGCTCAGTTGCTCATATGAAAAATGGAGACAATAATAGTGTTTTCACCTGGCCTGGAATCCCAGCGATTCAGAAGGCTGAGGCAGGAGGATCACAAGTTCAAAGCCAGCCTCAGCAACTTACCAACACTCTGTCTCAAAATTTAAAAAAATTTAAAAAAAGAAGGGATGGGGATGTGGCTCAGTGGTAAAGCCCCTCTGGGTTCAACTCCAGTACCAAATTTTTTTTTTAAAAGTGTCTACCTCCAGGATTGTTGTAAGAGTTAACTTGGGTCTGGAGCAGTGGCTCAGCGGTTATAGCATTTGCCTAGCATGTGCGAAGACTCGAGTACGAACCCCAGCACCACGTACATAACTAAGTGTTGGAGCAACAAAGGCCACATGAAAAACTAAATAAAGTTGTTTCTCTCTCTCTCTCTCACTGTCCCTCTTTCTCTAAAAAAAAAAAAAAAGTTTAACTTGGCACTTGGTGTTACCCGAGTATTTTCTTGGCCACCCACTCAAATCCCAGAGGCCATTGGTGATGAAATGCATAGTGCTGCAGATCACCAAGCCAGGGGAAAACTGTCAATTAAACTGTGACACACTATCAATCGTCAGTCCTGATTTCAGAGGTGCTAAAAAGTAGGGGGAGCGGGAGTCACTAAAAATGGTTTCATCATGTGTACAGAAGAATTCAGCAACAGGATCTCCAGCACTATAGCACTGCTTACAGCAACAAATCATGCTGAAACGCCAGCCATCATGGAGCCATCACACAGGTTATAGGACAGCCACAAAATGTAGAGGTAGGTGTTTTCAAAATGCCTACAAAAATACCGAGAGAATCACTTTCTCTCGTGTGTGTGCACAAAAGCCACATAGTGGATAATGAGCAGGTCACTTGTATGAAGAAAAAGCTCTGGAAAATGTGCCTAACCCCAGCGTAGTGCTTTCTGGCCCAACTGCGAATGAAGCCTGTGCCCCAGGCCTGCCCACTGTGCTGAAGCCTCACCAGTGGCTTCTCATGTGTGGAGTAGAAGGCAGACTCAGACTCCAACTCAGCTCCCAAGGCCCACTCCAGACCACTGACCTTTGGTTTTTTCCTCACCTCAGGGCCTTTGCACCGGCTCTTCCCCATGGCAGGAGCACTGTTCCCCAAACACGGCCATGGCTTCCTCACGTCAGGTCTGATTAAATGCCTGCTTCTCAGGGAGATTCTCACTGACCACCCAGTCTAACATCTCACCTACTCTATCCCCTTCCTCTGCAGAGCTTTTATGTTTTTTCTTTTTCCTCCTCCAGGACTGTAGCCTCAGGGCCTAGAATGGTGTCTGGCAGATGGTGGGTGCTCCATAAATTTGTGTGTGTGTTTGTACCAGGGACCAAGTTCAGGGGGTGCTTAACCACTGAGCCACATTCCCAATCTTTTTTTATTTTTTAATTTTGTGGCAGGATCTCGCTTAAGTTGCTTAGGGCCTTGCTAAATTGCTGAGGCTGGCCTTGAACTTGTGATCCTCCTGCCTCAGTCTTCTGAGCAGCTGGGATTACAGGTGTGGACTACCATGCCTGGTCCCATAAATATTTTTTCTTTTTTGAGAGAGAGAAAGAGAGTTAATTTTTTTCATCTGGTTCTTGTTTTTCTTCCACTTAGTCATGTATGTGGTACTGCGGATGGAACCCTGAGTGCCAGGCAAGCGCTCTACCACTGAGCCACCTCTCCAGCCCCCATGAATATTTTTGAATGAATGAGTAAATGAGAGAATGGACACATTTCTGCATCGGCTATGGTCTCACCCAGACTTTGAGTGCCCTGGTCTGTGTGTGTCATTGTGTATCCTCTGCATTCAACAGCTGAGAAAAATAAGAATTTGGAAAATGCTTGCAAGAAGAAAAGAATTATGGAAGTGACAGAAAGTAGATCAGTGGTTGCCTGGAGCTGGGGGTGGGATGGAGAGTGAGAGATTTTTTTTAGAGCGAGGTTAACGTTCTAAATTGAATTGTGGTGATGGTTTCTGAACCGTAAAATCACCCAGTCGTTCAAAAAATGAGTGAATTTTATAAGTAGATTATACATTAACAAAACTCTTAAATATACAAATTAAAATATGTGATGAAGGGGCAATGCTTCCTGGGGGACGCACTGCCTCAGTGACTGGCCCTGGGAGACAGTGGAGACACAGTGCTGACTGAGACAGCCCTGCCCTGTGCTTGTAGGGCTTCCAGTGATAGAGTGCAGGCCACCTCATATGACAACTCATGACAGTGACAGGCTAGGGGGGTGGGGGAGGGATGGGAAGGCGCGGGCAGAGGTTCAGGGCAGAGGTGGGGAGGCGCAGACACGCATGCTGGGGCACAGGAGCCCAAAGGGATAGGGGAGTCAGGGAGGACTTCCCATAGGAGGGGACAGCTGAGCTAGGAGAATGTTCTTCATTGCTGCGCTGCCAGTGGCGGCGCCCCCACCCCGCCCGCTAACGATTTTCTGCCTTGGCCTGGTTCAAACGGGGGCGAATCCGAGCGGCGAATCCGGCCCTTGGGGACCGCGAGGCCGTGCCGCCAGGGGGCGCTGTCCCGTCGCGCACGCCAGCGTCTCCGGTAATCACCGGGCCCCGCGAGGGCGCAGGTCTGGGTGTGCGTGTCGCGGGTGGTGTGTGGTCTCCCAATCGCAGCAGCTGGGGCGACGGTGGCCACGCGGGGCGGTGGAAGTAGCGGGTCAGGGGGTGCCCGGGAGGTCGGGACCACGCAGAGCAGCGGCCCACGCGACCAAGCCCAAGCAGCCCATGCAGCTGGCTGCAGGGAGAGGGGCGGATTCTGGCGGGGGGCGGGGTTTTCCAAAGAGCCTGGAAGGGGGTCTGAGACCCAGTCGGGAGGAGGTCCCCCCAAATGGCCCCGGGGCGAGGGTGCGGCATGAGGCATTTGCAGGGCGATGGTGCTACCCTTGCAGATTGGGGCCTTAGCTCTGGTTTCCTGGGTCTGTTCTCGTAGGGCCTAAGCCTGGGGGCAGAGTTAACCTCAGGTCTGTGGCCTCTGCAGAGAAGCACAATGAAGAGTGCGGGACTCCATCCAGGGCGTGAGGGGCAAGATGGGCAAAGTGGCCAAGAGGAGCCGTGGGAGGTCCTTGGGAGACCCGGATCTGTGGGGTTTCCCGGCACATCCCCCCTTCCCACCCGCATCTATGGCACTGCTGTATGGGGAGCACTGGCAAAGACCACTCTGGACCCAGGGAAGGATGGTTCCTGCGATGAGACGGGACCTGGTGGCTGACCTTGACCATTCCTTATTGCTGGGAGCTGCAGCCCTCAGTTCCCCATTTGTGCCATAGCTCAAACCATTTCTGTTCCAGTTTTAGGCCCTTTCCACACCACCCAAGTGGCTGGCACAGGTGTGCACCTGAGACTGTATTGTCTAAGTCTGGCCCTGTGCTAGGGCACAGCAGAGACCTGGACAGCCTAGAACCTTCCCCTCTCTATAATCCTGTGGGACAGACAGACATGCCACCATATAATGACCGTGCAAAATAAGTGGACCTACCTGGAGGGCGGGGGTGGTAACAGGTAGCAGGGTCAGGGTGGAGATCGTGCATCACAAGAGTGGTCAGTTGGAATGGGGAAGGCACAGGGGCCCAAGGGGTACTCCTGATTCAGCATGAAGTGTTACAGGACCTAAGGGACTGTGAACCAAGACTGAAAGAATGGGATAGGGTATTTGAACTGAGGCCTAAAGTACACTTTCTTGGAAAAGTTGCAGTGTGGGGAAGGGGTGTCCAGGCAGAGAAAATGGCATAGGCAAAGGCATGGGAGTGTGACCCATCTCTTGTAGACCCTTCTGCTTCTTCCTGGGGGATTCTTCCAGGACCTTGGCAGTGCTGCCTGTCACTGGTGCCCTAGTCCTGGATTCCCTGACTGGGTTAATGGGTGTAACTGAAACTCCTAAGGACAGATTCTGTTTATTTCTCATCCTCGTGGCTTAATGATGGGCCTCAAGGTCAGCCAGAGGCTGGGTTTGGATCCTAGTTCATGAGATCTTGGCCCAGTGACTCCACTTACTCATTTATCAAATAGCAATCGAAAGTTGCACAAAATCGATTACCCCGTTTTACCTGATATTTGTTTTTCTAACGCTAGGTTGTGTATGTGGTGCTGGGGATGGAACCTGGGTCCTCACGCATGCCAGGAAGTGCGCTACTGCTGAGCCACTGCTCCAGCCCCAACCACCTCATTAAAGAACTGTAATTAAACATATAATTTGTTACATATTTTTTAAAAAATCTATTTTATAGATTATATCAAGGGACTAAGGGAAAAGTAGACCTTAAAAACAATATGGTGCCATGTCTGGTGAAAAGTTTGGTTTAAAGTGTGGAATATATGAAATATAGAAGAATCAGAGAGACTGGGGGTGTCGGTGAAGTGGGGGTAATTCTGGTTTAAGAACAAGTGCATATATGTTACTTTATATGTGTTTATAACTTCTTTATCAAAATTAAAATGTGGAAAATGCAATTGACAAGACAAGAACTTGTTGGTGAGAGAGGCACTGTCATAAACCAGATGGGTCTCCCTATGTTGTCCAGTCCGGACTTGAACTCCTGGGTCCAAGTGATCCTTCTGCTTCAGTCTCCAAAGCAGCTGAGATTACAAGTGGGGGCTACCGTGCCCAGTTCCAAAATATTTATACTGAAGCAATTAGCAATAGTTGAGAACTTGCTTTTTATATCTTGGTTTGGAATGTGTAAGGTCTAGAAATAGGGCATTTAAATTTGGGCTTCCCTTAATATCCACGTGGGGGGTACTGAGTCAGCGGTACCTGATCCCTAGCTGACTCAGAGCTTATTGCTCTGGGAGACCCTTTCTCTCCCTCCTGTTTTAGAAGATGACTCAGGAGGAAAGGCGCTGTGGCCGCATCATCCCCCTACGCACATGCCCTGCCTTCCCGAGGGGCACCATTATATTCTTCCTTTATTGGCTGTCCTTGTATAATACAAATCTGCAAGTTTAGATACAAAAAAAATCTGAAAATAAAAGATAGAAAAGTACCCGCCAGGCACCCCTTCCCATTCTTCCAGGACCCCACCCCAGCGGGTACCAACATGAGGTAACTGAGCATCTTCTTCCCTCCTTCCTCCCCCACCTTCTGGGCCCCCAGCTTGAACCCTGCCTCCACAAGGCCTTGGCCCCCTGGAAGACGCAGGCCCTGAGCAGGGGTGAGCACAGCATTGGCAGTGAACGCAGCATGGGCAGAGGGAAGCCCTTAGCTTGTGCTGTGTATGGGGGGAGGAGATGACCAGACGTGGGGTGGGCACTCATGTGGGGTCCAGGAGAGCCCCTACATGGGCATCCCTCCTTCATCCTGCCCAACACTGGAAGGCGGAAGGTCAGCAACAGAAACTGGGAAATGGAGCTTGAACCGTGGGTATTACTTGGGACTGTGGCTATCTCCCGTGTCTGGGGCAGGGGGTCGCATTGCCAGCCTACATCTGGCAGTGAAATGGCTCCCTTAGCCAGGCTGGGGCTGTCTCTGAATTCCATCCTGTCGCAACCTGGGCTTCACAATGTTGGTTCTGTAGTGGTTGTGGGAGTGGTGGAGAGAAGGATTTAGGGCATGGGGGGGGGCACAGCCCCGGGGAGCAGGGCTAGGGGAGAGGTTGTACCCCCATTCCCAGGTGTGGTGCACCTGGGGGTGACAGGGTGGGCAGGGCAGCTTGGGCTACAGTTCAATCTCGAAGGTTTTCTGCAGGTCTCCAGAGAAGGGATTGGAGGCCTTCTCCACAGTGGGTTTGCCTTCTAATGCTGCCCACTGGGCCTCAAAGGGGTCCAACTCAGGGGCCGGGGCAGGCGCAGGCTCTGGGGGCCAGGAGGCCACACTGGGGCGTGGACGGGCCTGGCCTCCAGGGGCACTGGGTGTGGCAGGGGGTGGGAAGGCCCCAGCTTTCCCAAGCAGGGCGGCAGGCTGGGGCTGTAGCTGGGCAGCTGAGCAGAAAGCGTTGGCCACCATCTGAGAGGGTGTGATGCCCACCACAGGCACCCGGGGCATGGGCGGGTAGCCCAGGCCTGGGTAGGCAGGTACAAATGAGGGCTGCATGTGTGGAGGCTGCATGTGTGGGGGCGGCAAGAATACAGCCACCTGGGCAGGTGCTGTGTCAAAGGGCCCCACAGGGGCAGGGAAGGACTGAAGGGCAGTGGGTATGGTGGACACTGGGGGCACCGAGGCTGCTTGCTGCTGCTGCTGCTGCTGCTGCTGCTGCTGCTGCTGCTGCTGCTGCTGGGCCTTGGCCACCTGGGACACCTCCTCCAGCCATCGCTCAGCCTCCGAAGGTGTCCGCTTGTGCCCAGGCTGGAAGGCAGCTGCAGGGGGCACAGTGGGCTCACCCCAGGCAGAAGTCCCTGGGGAGAGGAGAGAGGCAGGTGAGGGACATCAGCTGCAGTGGAAGAACCCCAGGCTGGGAACTAAAGGCCTGGGATGAGAGCACAGGTTCCAGAGCCAGGTGCCTGATTTTGAGCCCCAGCTCCTGCTGGCTGTGCTGACTATGGACCAGTGACTTAACCACTCTGGACCACATAATAGGTGCATAGAACATACAGTTCTGAGTGAGACTCTCTGGCCTGACAATGGAAGGTCTAAGGAGGACTGATGCTCACCACCCAGCTCCACTACTCTTCTCACTGGCCAGCGCTATACCCGATATTTAATTTTTTGAGTATCACCTTTGATTCTATAATTTGAGAATGTATTGCTTTATGAGGCTAAGATTCTAAGGTTGCATGGATCTTTCTCACAATGTACCATTCAAATATAGTAAGATGCAACAGTTTTAAGTTTGTGTTTTCTAGAGTCTAGAGGTCTAAATTTACATGGGCTGAGATTCTGAGGTACTCTTCTCATGGTTCAACAAGGAGTCCATGCCTCTGAGTGTCACTGTCATTGGCACCTGGGGTTCTAAGATGATCCTAGAGGATTAAGCCAATCTTATGGCTCTAAACTGATCCCATGGCTGTAAGCTGCTCTCCTGGCTCTGAGATGGTTGATGATTCTGACCCTGAACCATTTTCTGGGGTTTCCAAGGCAGCCCAGAACAGAGAACGGGAATGCAGGAAGGCACTGCAGGGTGTCTGTCATGGTGGAAGATTCCCAGGAGTTACCTGCTGTGGCAGATGGTGGCCCCGATGCTGGTGCTCCAGCACTGGCGAAAGATGAGCTGATTTGTGTGCAGAGAGCATTGATGCCATCGCTGTCACTGGTACCAGGAGGCTCCATTTCAGGTACTGAGAAGTCAGGGAAGGGCATAGGTCAACAAACAGGCCCTGGCACTGCTGCAACCCTGCCCTTTCCACCGCACCAAGGCATGTGGGTTGGCAGAGCCACTCTGCAGTCACCAAGTGGCCATGTCCACTAAAATGACTGTGTGTGTGAAAGAGACAGAGAGAGACATCTGAGTTACCAGTCAGGTCAGTATGTGACATCCAATGATCAACAGTGACAGAGACCCCAAACCAGAAGACATGTTTAAAATGTTTAACAAGCCGGGCACAGTGACACACATCTGTAATCTCAGCTTCTAGGGAAATTGAGGCAGGAGAATCACAAGTTCAAGGCCAGCCTCAGCAACTTAGGGAGACTTTGTTTCAAAATAAAAAATAAAAAAGGGCTGGGGATGTAGCTCAGTGGTAGAATACCCTGAGTTCAATCCTCAGTATGGAGCGGTGGCTCGGTGGTTATGGCGCTTGCCCAACATGTGCAAGTACACAAGTTCAAACCCCAGCACCCACGTACACGACTAAGTGTCGGAGCAACGAAAGCCATGTGAAAAACTCAATAAAAATTGATTCTCTCTGTCTCTCTCTCTCTCTGTCCTTCTCTTTTTTAAAAAAATGTTTAACAACATATATTAGGGGCTGGATCAGTGAGCAGTGGCTTGGTGCTTATGTGCTTGCCTGGCATGTGCAAGGATGTGGGTTCAAACCCCAGCACCATGTACACAACGAAGTGTCAGAGCAACCAGAGCTCCGAAAAACAAATAAAATTGATTCTTTCTCTCACTGTCCTTTCCTATTTAAAAAAAAAACCCAACATATATTAATTTAAAAAATGCATTCCACTATCTGTGTGGCTAGTCAGAATGGATGCTGGCCACACCACTGTTCACTAACCAAGGATCACGTGTCCCACATGGGAGAAGCTGTGAACCCCTGGCCACCCGGCCTGGCCTATCACATATATCATGAAGGCAGAGCAGGCGTGCAGACCTTATGCAGGATTGGAGGGAACAAAGGCACCATCCACATAAGCAAAGGCTGCCATGTGTGGTGTGTGACAAGCAGCTGTGACATTTTAGCGAGTGACTATCTCCAAAGGGGTATGCGGGATGCTCCAGTGAGCATCAGAAAGAAGTGACTGTAGGAGTCAGCAAGTGAGACACGGGGGCCCAGGTGGGGGTTGTGTGGCTTCCCAGTCAATGTCTACGAAGACTGCGTGTTCATCTAAACGGTGCACGGCATCTCAGGTGTAGCCTCCGAGCGTGACCCGAGTTCATGTGTGCGGCATCCTGACGTGAATGGGAATGATTTCATCTGTGTGATGGAGAGGTGTGTGTGAGTGTGCACTAATCTGTATGTGGTAGCTTCCAAGCTGGTGTGAATTCAGATGTGTGATTTGTGGAAATCTGGGTGTGTGACTTCTGAGCATTCTCGATTTCTGCATGTGTGTGTGTGTGTGTGTGTGTGTATGAGTATGACATTGGTGTCAGTCTGAAATATCTGTGTGGCAAGTCACATCCAAGCGAGTGTGCAGGTGGCTGCAGGAGCATGAGGCTCCTAACTACAGCCGGGGAGCCTGGGTGTGCATTTAAAGTCAGGCTGCATGAGGACAGCATATGTGAGGGTATGCGACAGCCTGAGAATGCTGCAGGACACAGAGCAAGTGTGCACCATTCTCAATGCCCGTTGGCACCTGCTCAACAGTTAGCTTTGGGAGGAGCCCAGCCTTGTGGATACAAATCAACACCCTCCCACACCAATCCCAAAGCCACAAGGGGGACAAATCCCAGATTAGACATATGGAAGCCGAGAGTGGGCTCCCAGACTGCTCGGAGGGCAGGTAGACCTCCTGCCTCTTTCTCTTGGGCAAAAGCATAGTGCTGTGCCACCTCCTTCCTTTCCCTGGCCCATGCCGGACATTAATAATCAAATATAAGGCTATTTTCCCCTGAGTTTTTGCTCACCTTACTCTTTACCTGGCTTGATCTCAAGTCTCCAATGACCAAATTCTACAAGTCTTTCCTTTGGGCAAAAACATAACACCCTGCCGTTCTCTCTTCTCCCTCAACCATGGCAAACTTTGCTAATGAATCACGTAGGGTGCCACCTCTCTTCTTTTTCTTGCTCATGGCAGACTCTGTTAGGAGATCGTGATGTACACCCTCCCTCTCTTCTTCCCGCCTGAGGCAGACATTGCTGTTCCGTCACAATCCTCCTTTCTGAGCCTGAGGGGACCCTTGTTCCTCACCTGGCCAGATCTCATGGCTCTGCTGGCCAAATGCTGGGAAGCAGCACTAAACTTGGTGCTTTAGCTTACTTCTGAGCAAAAAAAGACATCTGTGCTGATTCTCTTCTGCCCTTGCCCATGGTAGACTTCTCTGCGTACAGCAGATTTTCCTAACCAATGGCGGTATGTGTCATCTTGCTCCCTTCCCTTAACCACAGCAGCTATTGCTTCCTGGTTGACTCGTGATCCCGTCTGCTCTCCCTTCCCACAGTAGTCATGGCTAAGCAATCTTGATTTGTGCCACCTACCTTCCATTCCTGCCCCTGGCAGACATTGTTAATTGATCATGATGCGTTCCATCTGCCCAGCCTTTGCCCCTGGCAGACGGTGCTAATGAGGCACAGCGTGTACCATGCTCTCTATCCTTTGTCCACACCAAACAGTGCTGATTCTCAAGCCTCTTCCTGCTGAGCCCAGGGCTCACCTGTGCCCTTCACCTGGAAGTCAGTGCGGCGCTGTAGTGTGGATGGCAGCTCATTCAGCCGTAGGCTCAGCTGCCGTTTGAAAGGCGAGTTCTTCTGGCTGAGGGCCGGGAACCCACGAAAGGAGCCTTGGCGAACCAGCTGCTCCAGAGGGGCGTGGCGCCGGGGAATGGCAGCCGCAGTGGTGCCTGTGGCCACTGGGGTGCCTGCCTCACCCTTCTCACCAGGGGATGTGGTGGCTGGTGTCGGGGACACATGCCCAGGCTGGGCAGGGCCAGGAGCCACAGTGGGGGCAGCTGCTGCCTCTGCTGGAGACACAGGGAAACAGAGGGTTAGACTCTCACCTTGAAGTTGAGACCTCCATCACGGGGCCTCTTGACCATTCCTCAAGGCTGCCTTCCTCTCTGGATGTGTCCTGCCCTCAAGACAGGTTGGTCAGACCCCTGAAATGTCCCTCGCCCCCACCCAAATTAAGGTCACCTTTCCTAGCAGTCATGGCCATTCCTCGCTACCGCAGACATTGTTAATTGATCACGATATATTCCCTCTGCCCAGCTGTGGCCCCTGGCAGACAGGGCTAATCAGGCATAATGTGTACCATTCCTCTCTGTCCCTTGGAGAACTGTCCCCCACGTAGTGGTCTTCTGTGTCTCTCTAGCTTCCTACCTTCCACCATTTCCTACCATTCTAGCTTTCTGTCCCTGATTTTTTTCCTCAAAGACTATCTTCCTTTTGATAATTTATAAACACTTATTTGGTGTGCCAACAACTTATCAGGCATTGTTCCAGGGCTTCACAGGTATTCACTCACCCAACACAGGCGACCACCCCCAAGGTCAAGACTATCATCATTTTACAGAGGTGGAGACTGAGGTCCAACCAAGGCCAGTGACTGCCCAACTCACACCACTAGGACAGGGCGGGCTCACTCTGGAGTCGAGCCTCCAATGCCTGCACTCACCTGTCCCAGCCGGTCCTGGCTTGGTCTTTCCTCAGCATGCGGTTTTCCTGTTTCTCCCCCTCTCAGTCCCTATCTTTGCCTCCCTACCTCCCACCATTCTTCCCACCTCAAGGTACCCTCTTCCTTCCTCCAGTTGTGACCAGTCATTCCAGACCAGGATGGGCATGCATCATCCTCTGGGAAGCTTTCCAGATTATTCCAGCCCCTCAGTCTGAGCTCCCTGTACTCTGAGACTGTCCTCTGGGGAAACCTGGTTTCCACACTTGGCACAAAAGGTAGAATCTTCAAGGACAGGTTTCTGGCTCCCCATGCCAATCCACAAACACATTCTCCTCCTCCAACCAGGGCCTCACCAGAGTTGCATCCCCCCAGGGGGATGTTACCTGGAGAGTTTTTTCTATCATTAGTGATGAGCCCACCCAGATGAAGCCCAGGGCCATGGAAACAGCCCAGGACAGGTTGGGACCCAGAAACCACAATGCCTCCATCTCACTGTGTGATCTCAGGAAGTCCCTTCCCCTCTCTGGCCTGCAGTTTCCCATTAGAAACCTGGGATAAACTTCCCTTGGCTACCTCCCAGGCCTCCAGGGAAGGTCAGTTAAGGTAGCGAATGGTCGATGCTCTGGAATCCAACAAAAGCGTCATAAGCAATTCTGGGCAGTGCACTGCTCCGAAGCTGTCACAACACAGTGCCTCCAGGCTGCCACTCTGCACAGCTGCCGCAGAAGCGGCAGCAGCACAGAGATGTGCGGCAAATCAGCCCTCGCTGTAAACTCCCGCTGCGCAGTGAGGAGCCTTCCGCCATGCAGACCTGGCAATCAGCACGTCCTCTGGGAACAGCAGGCCCTTCGCAATGCAGAAGCTGCGTGTGCCGTTTGCACCCTCATCCTCAGCCCGACAACATTCTTCCCATATTCTAACATCCCATGCACGGGGGAAGACAAGTATTTCTAAACCGAACAACTGCACGCCTGAGTGTTGTTTTTTACTATTTATTTTTGTAGCATCCCTATTCCTCATTCTTTCTGGACGCCAACTCCAAGTAAGATATCGAGTAAGATATACGTTAACATGTTACCCCATCGCACACATGCACAATGCAATAGATGCATCATTATATTATACTTAACCTGTACTGTATCAATGGACTCTGCTATTTTCTATTTCATTTTTTAAAATGCCAGCCGTAGGGCTGGAGCGGTGACTTAGCAGTTACGGCGCTTGCCTGGCATTTGTGAGGACACAGGTTTGAACCCCAACACCATGTACACAATGAAGTATCATTTCATATGGCTTTTTCATAAGCCATATGAAAAACTAAATAAAATTGATTCTCTCTATGTCCCCCTCTCTCTTGAAAATAAATAAATAAATAAATAAAATAAAATGCCAGCCATCATCAAGCCAACAGACTTTCCAGGTCTTGATGCAGCATGAAGAGGCCCAGGGAACCCTGATTGGCAGCTTATAAAATGCTTGGTGAATTTGCTGGTTCATGGCCTTTGGCACTTTGTCCCAAGAAACTCCCTACACTGAACTGTGCTTCACAAACTAAAACCCAATTCTGCAGCCAGCAGCAGAGTCCCTGTGCCTGGTAACTTGCCCCCCAAAGTGGGGACCCCTGTTTCTACCTAATGCCAGGCAGCACCCACCTGGGCAGCACCCACCTTTCTTCTTGTCAGGGGCCTCGCGCTCCGCTGGCCGCCCGCTCCCAGACAGGCGGAAGGAGCCCTCACGGGCAAAGCTGGTGCGGCTGGCATCAAAGGCAGCAGTGACCCCGCACTCCTTCTCTCGTCGCTGTTTGCGCTCCAGGCAGGCGGCGAAAGCACAGCCCACTGCGTGGCTCAGCCTCTCACCCTGCGCAGAGAGGCCACCGAGGTCAGAGACGCTGCGTCTTACAGACTGGACAACGGAACGCCAGGAGCCCAGGGTTCCAGCTGATAGGTGCTGGGTGCCCCCAGATGAGTCCCTTCCCCTCTTTGGGCCTCGTGCTCAGCCACACCAGGATTACAAAAACCAGTCTGGTGGGTTGGGGTTTAGATCAGTGGTAGACTGCTTGCCTAATGCTCAAGGCCCTGGGTTCCATCCTCAGCACCACAAAAAATGAAAGGGCGGGGAGTGGATGTGGTAGTCCCAGCTACTCAGCTATGCTGACGCAGGAGCATCGCTTGAGCCCTGGAGTTCCAGACCAGCTCCAGGGAGTGAAACCATCGCTCAAAAACAGACAACAACAAAAACACATGGGGTGTTGTGGTTTGTGCTTTATTCCAGGAACTCTGGTGGCTATCTTAAGTTCAAGAGCAGCCTCAGCAACTTAGTGAGATCCTGTCTTAAAATAAGAATGAACCAAAAGGGCTGGGGATGTAGTTCAGCGGAAGAGCACCCCTGGGTTCAATCCCCAGTTCAGAGGGGGAAAGAAAAGACAAATAATCCCAAATGAAAGAAGCCAGACGCAACTGCCTGCCTGAAGTGTGGCTCCACTCACGTGAAATTCTACATGTGGCAAAAACTCCGATGGGCAAGTCAGGACAGTCACTGCTTCTTCCGGAGTGGGGTGGGGACCGCTCTGGCCGGGGCATGAGCGGTTGTTCTGGGGTGGGGGTCATGCTCTAGACCTTGATGGGGGTTGGAGTCACACAGATGTTTGCAGTTGTCAAAACTCATCAAAGGTACACAGCATTGCTAGGGACTCAATGTTTGTGTCCCCTTCCAGATTCCTGTGTTGAAGCCCTAATGCCTCCATGCAATGGTAGGCGGAGATGAGAGCGAGGGTTGTTAGGACATGAGGCAGGGTCCTTGCGATGAGATCAGTGGCCTTAAAAAAAACAAGAAGAGGGCCTGGAGCGGTGGCTCAGCAGTTGGAGCCCTTGCCTGGCATATGCAAAGACCCTGGTTAAAAACCCCAGCTCCATGTACACAACTTAAGTGTTGGAGAAACAAAGGCCAGATGGAAAAAAAAAATAAAGTTGATTCTCTTTTTCCTCTCTCTCTCTCTCTCTATTAAAAAAGAAAGAAAGAAAAAGAGACACAAGAAAACAACACTATGCCATGAGACGACACAGCAAGCAGTTCATCTGCGAACAAGGCAGAGAACCCTCACCAAGAAGGGGACCATGCTGGCCCTCTGACCTTGGGATTCCAGGCCCCAGAAGTGTGAGGATTGAACGCTGGTTGTTCAAGCTACCTAGTCCATGGTATTTGGTTACAGCAGCTTGAGCTGAATAAGACAAGCATGTATTTTGCTTTGAAAGAAAAATATGAATTCTACTTCATGGAAAACATGCTGAAGTGAAGTGTTCAGGGTGAAGATCTTGCTGTCTGCAACTTTGAAATGCATTCTCTCATTAAGGAGGAAACGTGGTGAAGCAAGCACAGGCAAGATGGACAGTAAGATTTGGGGACGAAGACTGTACAAGTCCATCAGTTTTGTTACATGCTTGAAAAAACTGTAAACTAAAACATTGGAAGGAAGCGACAGCCACTGTTCTTGAGTGGCTGTTTGGCTTCCCACTTCCCAGCTGTGTTCTCAAGAAAATCACTTCACCTCCCTGTAAAATAAGGGTCCTCACAGTACCAATTGCGCAGGGTTGTGGCAAGAATTGTGTGAATTAATATATGCCAGGCACCCAGCACGGAGTTGGGCACAGGAAATACCACATATCCACCCTGGGCTGGACTCTGACGTGCATCCTCTCATGGGATCCTCCCAACAGTGCCAGGAGGTGAAGATTCTACACTCAACCAAGGGGGATTTATCCCAGCAACGCAAGGTTGGCTGAACATGTGAAATCAATACTATACCACATTACAGGAAGAAAACCACAGGAAGGAAAAAGAAAAATAACTATCTCAGTTGATGCAGGAAAACACAGCTGACAAAACTCAATGCCCTGTTATGATGAAGACACTCAACAAAGTAGGTATAGAAGGAAACTTCCTCAAACTCATAAGGGACATGTGTAAAGAACCCACAACTGGAGCCAGGTGTGGTGGTGCACACTTGTGATCCCAGCGGCTGCGGAGGCTGAGGCAGGGGGATCGCAAGTTCAAAGCCAGCCTCAGCACCTTACTGAGGCCCTAAGCAACTTAACGAGACCTGTTCTCAAAATTTAAAATAATCTAAAGGGCTGGGGATGTGGCTCAGTGGTTAAGCACCCCTGCATTCAATCCCCAGTACCAAAATCAACAACAAAACAACACCCGACTAACATCATACTCCACGGTGGAAGTCTGAGAACTGTCCCTCTAAGATTGGGACAAAGGCAAGAATTTCATCACTCTATCCCCCCTTTTTTTTCTTGGTGGTACTCGTGATCAAACCAAGGGCGGGGGGCAAGTGCTCTGTCACTGAGCTTCGGCCCCGGATGCTCCCTCACCCCCTTTTATGAAGAGATGAGGGTCTCACTATGCTGCCCACTGGCTCTGAACTCCTGGGGTCACGTGATTCTCCTGATTCCGCCTCTGGAGTAGCTCAGACTATAACCGCTAGCCACCCAACAAGCCCAGCTGCGATTTCATCACTTCTGTTTGTTATTAAGTTCTAGTAAGAGCAATCAGAGACATGGACAGTGGTGCACACCTGTGATTTCAGCGCCTTGGGAGCTTAAGGCAAGAGGATGACAAATTTGAGGCTAACTTGGGCAATTTAGTGAGACCCTGTCTCAAAATAAAATTTAAAAAGGCTGGTGGTGGCTGGGTGCAGTGGCGCACGCCTGTGATCCCAGTGGCTATGAAGGCTGAGATAGGAGGACTGCAAGTTCAAGACCAGCCTCAGCAATTTAGGAGGCCCTAAGCAACACAGTGAAATCTTGTCTCAAAATAAAAAATAAAAAGGGCTGAGGATGTGGCTCAGTGGCAAATTGGCCCTGGGTTAAATTCCTAGTACCAGCTGGCATGTGCCTGTAATTTCAGCAACTCAGGAAGCTAAGACAAGAAGATCACAAGTTCGAGCCCAGCTTCAGCAGTTTAGTGAGGCCCTAATTAAGCAACTTAGTGAGACCCTGTCTTGAAATAAAAAAATAAAGAAAGGGCTGGGGATGTTGCTTAGTTGTTAAGTGCCTCTGGATTCAATACCTTGTACTAAAAAAAAAAAAAAAGGCTAGGGCTGTAGCTTAGTGGTACAGCACTTGCCAGCCATGCGTGGGCCCTGGGCTCAATCTCCAGTACTGAAAGGGCAGGGGAGAGTAATCTGATTAAAAAAAAGAAAGAAAAGACTTCCAAACTGGAAAGGGAGAAGTAAAATGATCCCTATTTGCAGGCAACATGATCTTATATTAGGAAATCATAAAAAATTCCACAATTATTTATGATTAACAAAATTAGCAACAATGCAGTTGTATGTCTGTACATCGGCAATGAACAATCCAAAAATGAAATTGAGGGGAAGTGGGGAGGATGGGGAGGGAAAAGGGGGGTTATAAATACTGTATGGCACACTTTGCACCCCTGAGATGCTGAGTAGTACCCATGTAGGCTTTTAAAACTGGAAAAATTTAAAAAAATAAATTGAGACAATAATTCTATTGATAATAACATTTAAAAGAATAAAATGGTTAGGAATAAACATAACCAATGAGGGGCAAGACTTGTACAGTGAAAACTACAAAACATTGCTGAAAGTAATTACAGATGATCAAAATAAACAGAAGGACATCCTGTGTTCATAAATTAGAAGATTTAATATGGTTATGATGGCAATATTCCCCAATTTGATCTACAAATTTAATGAAATCCTCATCAAAATCCCAACGGGCTCTTTTCAGAAACGGAAAAGCTGATTCTAAATTTCGCATGGAATTCCAAAGGATACAGAGTAGCCAAAACAATTTTGAAAAAGAAGAAAGTAGAAGAACCATACTTCCTCATTTCAAAACTTACTGCACAGCTACCTTAGTCAAAACAGTGTGGTACAGACCAATGAAGTAGAGCTGAGGGCCCAGAAATAAGCCCATCTGTGTATGGCCAATTGATTTTAACAAGGGTGCCACGATCATTCAATGGGAAAAAAAATAGTTTCTTCCACAAATGATGCTTGGAAAACTGGATATCCATATGCAAAAAACAACAACAACAAAAGTTGAACCGCTACCTGTCACCAAAATAAAAGTTAATTCAAGGGCAGGGGATGTAGCTGAGCAGCAGAGCCTTCTCCTACCATGCGTGAGGCCCCAGTTCAATCCCCAGCACAGCAAGACAAAAACGAACTCAAAATGGATCACAGACCTGATGTGAGAAAACAACAGACAAGCTAGATTTCAGCGATTTAAAAAACATTTGTGTATCAAAGGATACTCAAGGAAGCAAAAAGAAAACTGTAAAATGGGGGGAAATATTTGCAAGTCATATATCTATTTGATAAGGGTCTAGTATCCAGAAAAGAACTCATAGCCAGGCACAGTGGACACACCTATTATCCCAGTGGCTCAGGAGGCTGAGGCAGGAGGATGGCAAGTTCAAAGCCAGTCTCAGTAATTTAGCTAGGTTCTGAACAACTTAGCAAGACCCTATCTCAAAAAAAAAAAAAAAAAGGGCGGGGGAGGGGCTGAGGATGTGACTCAGTGGTTACGTGCCCCTCGGTTCAATCCCCTGAATCCCCCCCGCAAAAAAAGAATTAGAATTGGACAACAAAATCAAATCAACCCCATTTAAAAATGGGTAAAGGACTCGTATAGGCATTTCTTTTTTTTGGTACCAGGGAGTGAACTCAGGGGGCACTTAACCACTGAGCCACATCCCAAGCCCTTTTTATGTTTTATTTTGAGACAGGGTCTAAGTTGTTTAGGGCCTCCCTAAGTTGCTGAGACTGAATTTGCGATCCTCCTGGCTTCAGCCTCCTGAGTCGCTGGGATTACAGGTGAGCGCTTCAGCTCAAATAAACATTTCACCAAAGAAGATACAATGGCTGATAAACACAAAAAAGATGCCCAATGTCATTTGCCACCATAGAAATGCAAATCAAACTACCATGAGACGATGCTTCATACCTAGTAGAACAGTTATAATTTTTTTGGTACATTAAACCTTTATTGAGAAAGGTTTTAATTTTTTAAAAAAAGAAAAATAACAAGTGTCAGCAAGGACACAGAGAAACTAGAACTCACATTTATTGCAAGTGTGCACCCAAAATGGTGTAGCTGCTATGGAAAATAATTTGGTCATTTCTTGAACAGTTACACGGGGAGTTATACAACTATCAATTTCACTACTAGGGGGGCTGGAGCGGTGGCTGAGTGGTTACGGCACTTGCCTGGCATGCGCAGGTACATGGGTTAAAACCCCAGCACCCACGTACACAACTAAGTGTCAGAGCAACGAAAGAAATGTGAAAAAATCAATAAAACTTGATTCTCTTTATTTCTCTCTCTCTCTCACTGTCCTTCTCTCTTTAAAAAAAAAAAAATTTCACTACTAGGTACATATTCCAAAGAACTGAACACAGGTATTCAAACAAATATTCACAACACAAATGCCCAAAACAGCACTGCGTACAATAACCAAGAGGCAGAAGCAACCCACTGTCCACGGAGGGAGGGAGGAATAAAGAAAATGTGGTAGTAGCCCTACAATGGAATATTATCCACAAAAAAAGGATCCAAGCTCTGAGTTATGCCACAACATGGATGATATTGAAAATGTGTTCAGTGCACTGGAGCAGTGGCTCAGCGGTTCCGGTGCTTGCCTAGCATGGCCGAGGACAAGGGTTCAAACCCCAGCACCACATACAAACCAAGTGTTGGAGCAGCGAAATCCACGTGAAAAGCTGAATAAATTGATTCTCTCTTTCTCTTTCTCACTGTCCCTTTCTTTAAGAAAAAGAAAATGTGCTAAGTGGAAGAGGCCAGACACAAAGGGTCCCATGTTACATGATTCCAGAAAATGAAACATCTGGAATAGGTCAATCTAGAAAGGAAGACAGCAGATCAGCATTTGGCAGGGGCTTTGAGGATGGGGTGGGACAGGGAGTGAGAGCTTACTGTGCACAGGGCTCCCTCAGGTGAGGAAAACGTTTTGGAACTAGATTAACGTGGCGCTCAGTCATTGTAGAGGTACTAAGTGCCTGCACTGGACAATCTAGAAGTGACTGGATTCACGTGAAGTCCACCTGAAGGAACAGAAATCTGAGCCTGAGGAATCTTGGGGATTCCACTGCTTACATTTAAACCTGGGCTGGGGGCTGGAGAGATGCTCAGCAGGGCAGCGCTTGCCTGGAGGTGCAAGGGCCTGGGTTCAACCCCAGCAGCACACACAGCCAAGTGGAGGAGAAACAAAAACCAGGTGAAAAATAAAATTCACTTTCTCTCTCACTCACTCTCTTTAAAACAAACAAATAAACAACAACAACAAAGCCCCCTGAAGCCTGGAAGTGGGCAGGAACTCTCCACAGTCACTCAGAGCAGGTGGCCCTGCTCTTCTCTGGCTTTCTCATCCCCAGTCTGAGTCTCATTCCTAAATGATCCCAATTTATTGAACGCTGGCCACTGGGCTCTGTCTAGAACTCTTTGTTCTATCATAATAAAGCTTTCCATAATGATCCTGTGAGAAACCACGGCTATCGTCCCCAGAGGGGCGATGCCATTTGTGCTCGTGGTCCCACACGGCCAGGTGGCTGGACACTGAATCCACACCACCAACCATGTGTCAGTGGGTTTTTCCAAAAATAGCCATGACAGATTTCTAGCTCCACGTACCCTTCCAGAACTTCTTACTCCCCTTCAGAGGTGGAGTCTACACCCTTTCCTCCTTAACCTGGGAAGACCTCTGTGATTGACTGCACAAATGGAGCGCCCAGGGAGCCGTGCTGGGTGACGTTCAACAGCAACCCACTTCCTCCTAGTGCTCTCTCCTGAGTGCCACCCCAGGTCCTCTCTTCCTCCTTCTCCCACTCTTGAGACTCACTTTGGAGCCCTGAGCTCTTCTGAACCCTCCATGCGGGAAAGCCCCCATGGCTGCCCTGTAATCCCAGCTACTCAGGAGAATGACGTAGGAGGCCAGCCTGGCCAACTTAGTGAGACTTCATCTCAAAATAAAAACTAAAAGGCACTGGGGATTTAGCTCAGTGGCAGAGCGCTTGCCTAGCATGTGCAAAGCCCCCAAGTTCAGTCCTTAGCCCTGAAAAAAAAAAAAACAAAACTAAAAGGGCTGAGAACGTTGCTCAGTGGTCAATCATGCCTGGGTTCAAAAATAAATAAATAAATAGAAAAGAAAAGACCCTTTGGAAAGGTCCTGAGATAATAAGAAGAGAGAAAAATGTTCAGTCAGTCTCCTGGAGTGACAGCCCCAGATACTACCTAAAACAATGGCATCAGAGACCTTGGATCCAGAACCACCCAGCCGGACTTTCCCCAAATTCCTGATCCATCAGGTATTCAAACAAACACTTGTACACAAATGTCCCCAGCAGCACTGTTTACAATAGCCAAAAGGCAAAACAGCCCAAATGTCCATGGAGGGGCGATTAGATAAATATTCATACAGTAGAATATTATTCAGCTATAAAAAGGATTAAAGCTCTGATTCATGCCACAGCATGAATGAACATTGAAAACATTACGCTAAGTGAAAACAGCCGGACACCAAAGGTCACCTACAGCATGGTTATGTGAAAAGAAATATCCAAAATAGTAAATCCAGAGAAAGGAAGCAGATTAGCAGTTCCCAGGGACTTTGGAGGTGGGGATCAGCAGGAGTGAGAACTTATTGGGTATGGGAAAATGTTTTAAAACTAGATTTGTTTCCGAAACCATGAAAGAGAAAAACTGAGTGTAAGTTTAAGCCACAAAGTTTCAGAGCGACCAATAACTGATATGATCACCTTTCCCTCTGCTGTGCTCAGGAAACAGTAGTCACTATGGTCTCAGGAGTTCTGATATCGCCACACAAAGCCCACAGCAGTCACCACTCAATACTCAACACTAATCAATATTGATAATCTCAAATTTGTTTTCCACCTGATTTCAGTTCTGAAATTATTTGTTTAAGTAGGGAGGTTGGAGGCTGAAAGCTATTTGGACTGGAGATTTCTGAACTACGAAGGGAAAGAAGATGGGGAATTCTGCATGGAGAATGCTAGGGTGTTGTGTTACTTGCCCAGCATCCATTTCCCCCTGCTTTTGGTAACGGCTCCCCAGTTTCTCTTTGGGGACCTCCTCAACCCAGGTGCTCCACCCTCCCCAGGGCCAACGGGCTAATTCCACGCTCTCTCATTAGAATGAGCTGTAGAATTTCTTTCACTGTAACGCCCCAGAGAAACGTCCCACTGCTGTGGTGTCCCCAGGCTGCTCTGCTGGCTACCTTTCTGACACAAGATGCTTCTGAGGATTCCCCATATCCTTCTACTAATCTCATTCTGAGTTTAAATTAACCATACTCGTTTTTATTGCTAGCAACCAAGTAATACTGGCTAAGGCAGGAGAAAGAGATTGTGGCTTCTTAAAGAGATGGATAGGGTTTGGGGTCAGGGTCCAGAGGACAGGACATAGCCAAAGACTAAATTGGCCACCAGCGTTTGCAGCTGGGAATGGCCATGTGACCAGGCACTGTCTAGCGAGATGTAACTGGAAGGGCTGTGCAGCTCCTAAAAAGGAGAAGGCGTGCCTGTGCTCACGCATCTCTCCTTTGTGCTGATAGGAATGAAGGCAGGAAGCCTGCATCGCAAGGCAGAGCCACGCTTGGAGGAGCAACAAGGTGAAAGGAGCCGGAGGTGCCACGCCAAGGCTGCTGTGCCTGTGCGGAGTCCCTTCACACGAAACAAAAGCAAACTTCTATTTTGCTGAAATCACAGGTATCTGAGACTCTTGTCTCAGTCTCCTAACTCTGAATACGTCTGAAAAGAGGTCCACTTGCTGCCTTCAACAGGTTTTCAGAGGGGACGTGGCAACGTATTGAGGCTGAAATGAAGAGTGGATGTCCTGGGGCTACTGAGAAGGACCCAAGGGAGCCTTCTGGGGGCAGGAAGCTATAACTTGATCTGGGCTAGGTTTATACATAAGCAAAAATTCATAGTTGTGTGCTGACCACCTGAGCACTTTATGTATATACATGGAGAACTACTGGTAACGAGGAGGATGATATTTCATGTTTTCCTGAGAGCCTGGTATGTGCCAGGCACTGTTCCCGATGCTTTGTATTAACCCACTCAAATCTCACAAGAATCCTTGAAGTTAGAAACTGTGAGTACACCCCCATCTCCAGATGAGGAAACCAGGCGTCCATGCAGCCTGCTGAGACTCCAGGAAACACCAGAGCAATGGGGGGAGGAGTCAACGGCCTCTGGTGATACTTACTGAGTCCTTGAGTGCCAGGAAACAGTGGCAGATCCAGCGGCGAGTGGTGCCATCCCGGCAGATGTAGGAGAAGGCTTTGTCTAGGTTGCGGTCAGGAGCACAAAAGGAGACCTTCTCGATGGTCTGGTCTACCAGCAGATCCTACGAGGGGCCACAGAGGCCAGGAGAGGACGGGAACTGTCTTTGACGTGTTCATTCAACACTCCCTTAGTATCTGCTCTAAATCTCATCCTGCACGGGGTGGGGACCCAGCAGTCACGGAGACAGCTGTGGGCCCTGCCTGATGGAGGCTCCTACTTCAGTGGGGAAGTCAGATACACCACAAAATGCAGACAGCCCAGAGTCACAACCACACTAGAAGAGAGGTACAGATGGATGGGTCAGAGCCTGGATGAGGACGCAGAGGGTCCTGCAGGAGCCAAGAATGGGCGCTTGACCCAACTTTCTGTGAGTTAGGCAGAGCTTCCTGGAAGAGGTATTAACTAGGCAAAAAGACAGGAAACAGAATTCAGGCCAAGGGGATGAGCTGCGTGAAACTGTCCTCTCAGTAACTCAATTTGCAGCGTGTCCCGGGCACCTCCGCAGGTAGTCTCTGGGCTGGAGGCAAAGGATTCAAAGGATAGCAAACAGATGGCCAGGGCTAGGGGTGCAGCTCAGTGGTGGAGCGCTTGCCTAGCATGCAAGAAGCTCTGGGTTCCATCCCCAGCACCATAAAACAAGGGAAAAAAGAAACAAAGGCAGACACCAAGTTCCTGGCTCCATGATGCTCCTGTTTGGCTGGGCAGACTGAGAAAAAACACATAACTGCTAACATTTATTGGCATGAGCGTTTACAATGTGCCAGGCAGTGTTTTAAACAGTTTGCACATTCTTTCTCCTTTGATGGAAGGGCCTATTAAAAGCTCCACTTTGTAGATGAGGAAATGGAAGACCAGAATGGTTAAATCTCGGGCCCAGGGTCCCCCTGCTGGTGCATGGGTGGGCTGGGATCAGAGCTGAGGTGGCTGCTCTGGTCTGTGCTCTCACCCACACTCGAGAGCAACTCACAAATAACCATAGTCCTCACACCTAAATTTGGACTATGACTAGAGCCAAGTCATTGCAGGGAAACACGGTGGAGTCTAGGAGGCCCCTGAGGGAGGGACATCCCAGATGGGGTGGGAAGGTGCCCTCAGCCTCAATCTGTGCAGGAGAGGCGCCCATTGGTGCACACCCCACCCCTACAGGCCTCCTACCTTGGTCTTGTCATCCACCACTCGGAGCCCATCAGCAGACACCCACAGGACAGACTTCACGGACTTCCGGCCCATCTGGGGTGGGGGTGGGGGACAGAGGGGCCTGGTCAGGGCTGCTTCTTCCCATCTGGCCCTGCCCCCTCCAGGCTCCAGCCCCTCACTCACCGCCTTCAGCTTCTTCACAGCATCTTCACACACGTGCATCCCCCGGGATTCCTCCACCTCCACGTGGCCCAGGTACTTGGGAGGGGGGATGGGAGAACACGAGATAAGCACAGTGATCAATAATTCCCAGTGCTCCCTGAGCATCTGTCGTGCGTCAGACAATGTTCTAAGCACAAAGACTGCATTTACTGTGCACCTCAACTTTACAAGACGGGCATCCTATTCCTAGCCAGATATGCAGACCAGAAATGGAAGCACCTTTTACCGTAGTGGTTCTGGTCCTGCCCATATCCCTGGGCCTTCACACTTCACTGTTGCCCTCTGAGTGCCAGCGTTTGCATCTCTGTGCCTGAGGATGTCAGGCTGCTCTGCTCATCTCACCACAGATACAAAGAGCCTGGGCCAGTGTCCCCTCCCCCTGCAATGACCGTGGGAGGTGGGGCACAATGTCCCAGCTCCCTCCAGAGCAGGTGGGGTGACTGCTTCCCAAGCTCCCCAGTAGGATTAAGTTCAGCTGCCCAGGCTGTCCCAGTGATGTGCTAATCTCAGTGATCTGGGAGGCTGGAGCAGGAGGTTTGCAAGTTTGAGGCCAGCCTTGGCAATTTAACAAGACCCTGTCTCAAAATATAAAAAGGGCTGGAGGTGTAGATCAGTGGTAGAGTGCTCCTGGGTTCAATCCCCAGTGCTGAAAGAGGGGAGGGGGAAAAAAAGCTGAGCTGCTCCAGTTGCAGTTTAGTAGCATGGCTTTTATTGGCTGCCTTCCTGTCCTTACTCCCACCAGCACTTCCTGCACCTCCCAGAAGAACCCCTCACACTCAGGGTATGCTTCTAGGGAAGAGAAAAATCAAGAGAAGGGGCAAGATGCCAACTCCCCGCCAGGAAGGCGCAGACTCCACAGCCTACACCTGAATCTTGCCGTCACCCTTGCAAAAGTACAGTGTGTGTCGTAAAGGACTATGGCTGTCTAGACCAGAAAGCCCTCAACACTAGAGAGCTTCGCAAATGCCACGAAACTGTGACATGCCACTAGTGGAGGATACTCCCCTGGAAATCGTGAGCCCCCAGAGAATGGGGAGACCTGTAGCAGGAGGTCCTGGCTTTTAATACCAACTTCGAAGGACCTAGGATCCTGTTCCAACAGACTCCAGTTAATTGAGAATGTAGTCTCCTGCTCATAGCGTGGAGCCAGTAGGGATCTTGCCCAGCACCCCAGGACAGCAACGTGCGCAGCAGCAGGACCCGCCCCACCCCGTGCCAGTCCACTCACCCTGACCGGGAAGCTGCACGTGCCCTTGCGCACTGCGTCCTCGTCTGCCTGCCATTGGTGGGGGCGCGATGCCTCGGGAACATAGGCTGGTTTCCTCCGCCGCAGGCTCTGCCGTAACTTGTTCATGGTGCCTGCCTCGTCTAGTGACACAGGACAGCGGTACAGATCAAGGAAAGAAGTCAGAAGGTAAACATGATCAGATAAAATGGGAGTGCAGTTAAAGGGCTGGTGGTGGATGGGGCTTGGATTGTAGCTCAGCAGGGTGCTTGCTGCACCCTGTGTGTGTGTGTGTGTGAGGGGGATATTCCATTAAAAAAAAAAAAAGGCAGGGGATCACCGGGTTGAAGGACATGGGTTGGAGGACATGGCATTGGAGGGACATGGGACCAGCAGCTCCAGTTCAGGGGACACAGGAAAGGCAGAAGAGTTTGAATGTTGTGTAACAGGGATTTGAAAATATGGGACTAAGGAGCAGAGAGGTCTGCAGTGAAGTGGTTGTGGGAGGTCACAGACTTTGGGGGTTTGCAGTTTGGGAATGTGAATGACATGAGGATCCAAAGAATGAGAAGTCAAGGCACTGGAGAGACTGGGGGGTTAGAGGGCACTGGGGTCAGGGGCCATAAAGCCCTGAGTTTTAGGGATATAAGTGTCAGGTGACAGGGTGATCAGAGGGCCCAGGGGGTGGGATTGCATGGGTCAGGGGGTACTGGAGTTAGATGTGGGAGTCCTGAGTCTCACTGGGGGTGGGGAGATGAGGCCTGTCATACCTCTGACACACGGCTCCTCTTTGACAACTGCATCTAGATGAGGCAAGGCCTCTGGGTTGGTGTGTGCGTGTGACAGAGGTAAGACTGAGTGTGCATGTGATGAGGGTGGAGGTGGCCAGCTGCTCCAACAGTCATCACTGACTGACAAGCCATCCTGACAGTTCCAGAAGGAGGTGTGGGGACACCCAGAACTGGGAACACCAACAGCAGATGGGGACTCTGTATGTATATGAAAGCAAGCGTATGATAGTGTATTCCAGAATGGTGTCCATGACAGTCTCTGTGTCTGTGAATACTGCATCTAACAGCTGGGTTTGTTTTTTGGTACTGGGGATTGAACCCAGGGTGCTCTATGTAGACACAGACATATGTCCCCACCCCTTTTTATTTTTTTATTTTGAGATAGGGTCTGGCTAAGTTGTTGAGGCTGGCCTCAAACTTGTAACCCTGCCTCAGCCTGGGATTTCAGGCGTGTGCCACCATGTCTGCCCCGACAGTTGGCTGCTAGTTGTGAAGGCTGTTGCTGAGGCATCACTGTCTGAGAGCGCAGCTGTCACCTGAGAACGTGTTTCAGTGCGTGTGGTCTGGGAAGTGTGGGTGTCAGTGCTGCTCTGCGGGTCTGTCTGGAACACAATGGTGCATGTGTGAGAGTGTGCAAGAACATATGGTCATAGCCTTGGAGACTGTGTTCACGACTTATTTGTGACTAGTGTCCATGAGAGTGCTAAGTATTGTTTGTGAGGCTGTGTGCTGAAGTGTAGTGTTTTTGGAGAGCCTGGGTCCATGAGTGCTGTTTGTGAGGCTGTCTGTCTTCAAACGTTTAGCTGTTGTGTATAAAAGTGTGGGTCTGTGTGGCTTGTCTGGGGGATTGTGTCCATGTGCACCTCTGGAGAGTATGCATTAGTGTGTGTATCTGGCAAGTGCTTGTGTTGTCTGGGGATGTGTGTGCAGATCCATCCACGTGAACACACGTGTGTCTCATGCTAGCGTGAACAAAGAACTCACTAAACACATCTTCAGGTGTGCTGTCATTGTGTTAACAAGTGTGTGGATTTGAAGAGATCACTGCTCATGTGTGTGCATCTCACACTATGTCTATGGACACGTGAGGGTCTGAGTGTGTAAGAGTCTACTACCGTGTGATCCTGTACACAATTACAGCCTGAGGATGCTGGTGTGTGGATGGGAGTGTGTTTGGGACTGTGTGTCTGTGAGGGGGGCTGTGATGATCACTGAGTGTGCAGGGTTGATGTTTGAGGGTGTCCACTCATGAATGCAGTTGAAGCTGTGTGACTGCAGGGGTGGTTCCTCTGGTCATGCTAAGTTGACCCATGAACCCACTCAGCCCCTGCCCTTTCCCAAGCTGGGCACTTACCTGACTCCGTCCTGAAGGTTTCACAGGGCCCCGGGGCCCCACAGGGGGCTGGGGGCAAATGCTGCTCAGGTCTCCTGGGTCCACCCTGCCCAAGGGAGGGAGGAGAAGGTGAGAAGTTTGTTTGGGGTGGGGTTCAGTGTCCCCCCTGAAGCCCCCTTGGAGTTCAGCCAACCCCATTCATCTCAGACTCCCTGGTGAGAGCCCTAGTTGTCACGGCGACTGTTACCAGGGAGACCAGCCACCTGGTTCTAAGGGCCCAGGAATGAGTAGGTGTGTTGGGGTGGGCATTGTTGGGGAGGTGCTGGCCTCAGGAGGCTCTTGATACCCAAGAGGATGGTGTCAGGGAAGTGGCTTTGTCCTAGACGCATGTTCTAGAGCAATGCACAAACATACAGTCACATATATGCAGCCAACTCATGTCTACAGTTGACCTCAGCACCCGGACACAGCTCTGCACATTTAGTTACACGCAGACATCATCATAGCTATACACCGCAAGTAACAGAGATACACAGTAACTGTCGTGGCCACAGACAGCTGTCACTATAAACATCTGGTCACATGTTGATGTTCACAGACACACACAGTTCTACTCTGAACACTTGTCCACATATGTAGTGTCCCAGTCCACTCAGGCCTCACCATAGACACTGGGTCACACCAGTGACTGATATTTGGTCATTCCTATTTTCTCAGCCACATACAAAGAGCTGGGCCTAGGCACACCCACAAGGGAGACACATGTACAACCACACCCAATGACAGTTGTGTTTCTCAGGCACCCGCCCAAGAAACCCACGTCACAGGCCCCCCCACAGAATCACTCCCAGTCAGAGTTCACCCATCTGGTCACCTGGAAGTATGCAGTCACACACTGACACCACCACAGCTATGCACCCTGTCTCCTCTGCTGCACACGGACATCTGAGTGCACATAAACACTGACGCACATTTGATCGCACAAAGGCCATACAGTCACACACGGCCACTCAAATGCAGCCATGTCCATCACACTAACACACGTTTTTTCGTTGTACACTGTCACACAATCCCTCATACCCATTCTTGGATGCTCACAAGTGTCACAAAATCTGTCAGTCTTCTGTGATGCCACTCTTCTACAATGGTACTCTATATAACCACACGCTGAGATACGGATGGTCACAGTTGGTGCACTACAGAGAAATAGGCATACACATGCAAGGCATGGCATGCCATCACCCAGAAACAAATATCCCCAAGGATAGCCACCCTCAGACATGACAACACACATTCCAGAAATGGTTGTGTATGCAGAGTACCCAAGTTACTCAGCTATCTGTCATGGCCAGTGTCCCACACACAGCTGTACCATGTTATACCATCACAGAGAAACACTGTCCCTCTTCAGGCACACACACAACTCACATAGACAAGTATGTGGCCATGTATAATTGCTGCCCCATAAGGACAGGCTCCCAAAGTCATGCTTCACTTACATGCATAAGGACATGAATACAGTTTCAATTTCCCACATTACAACTACACAGTTGAGTGTATGCAGAGAAATGTAGTGACCCAGCCATACATTTGTAGGTGGATTTACATAAAAGTCACAGTCCTTGGTAGAGCCATGTACCCAGTCCGGGTCCAGTTGCCTTATCACCAAATCACAGACTCAAATGCCGGTGGTCTAGCACACACACACGTGTGCATGTGCACACATACACAACTACAGACATCCTTATAGACTGGAACACAGACACAAGCACATACAGTCACATGGGGTCACAGACATAAGGGTTACGCACATAGAGGAAAACAGAAGCCAGTCATATACACACCCACAAAATGTACACTTGGATATCTGGTGTCAGCATACATAGACACATCCATAGCTTTAGTCACACATAATTAAATGACCCTTCATGATAGCTTGTGTTTTTGACATCAAGTTGAATGTATATTCACACTCGCATAACTGTAAGTACACAATTACACAGTCTTACATACATAGCTAGAGGAAGTCATTTATACAACCTCAGTCACACACACAGACATGGCTAGAAACAGCAACCACTGTCACATACAGTGCCATCACACAATCCCAGTTACACAGGCATGATGTGACTTCACATACATGGCAGTCACACACCTAGTAGGTCACATGTATATATAAAATGTTATAGACCCAACCATAACATTCTCAGTCCAGGGGAGAGTCACACATGGACATGGGGTCAGAGACACAACTCCACTTACATGATCACAATCCAGCCCCCTCTTCAGTCAGTCACATGTATGTGCAACCCAAGACTCAATACATACGCTGTCACATAGCCAGGCACACAAACACAGGGTCACAAAAGAGATAACAACAGACAACCACACAATCACAACCATGCACCCACCTAAACACTGACAGACTAAAAAGTAGAGGATTTTGCAGTGAACACTCATTCACAGTCACACAAATAGTGGGGTCACACACAGACACCACCACATATAATCATAAGCATACAGTCATACGACAGATTCTTCAGAGTCACAAGCTGCAGCGCATGCACACACACACAGCCACAGTCACACAAACATGGGGTCACACTCCTAGCCACCTCCCCATCCCTTGCTTTCCCCTCTTCCCCCCAGGTAGCACACACAAAGCCACCCTCACCACGGCAGATGCTGCAGACAGACAGGGTTGCACCAGGTCCCTGGGGAGCCGCCCCCAGTCCAACCTGAATCCTTGGAGCTTGGGGGGCCAGGTCTGTGAAGGGGAAGCCATGCATTGTCTGCTGGTGGGGCCTCTCTTGGACAGCTAGTTGGGCAGCCTCAGGGACAAAAGGGGTGGCCTAGATGACCTGTACCTTGAGACCCTTGACCAAGCAGGAGTGGGAGGATGCCTGAAATTCTCCTTATTTTATTCAGGGTAGGGTGGGGTGGGGTGGAGTCCCAGGCACAGGGACCTTGTTTTGAGAAGGGGATGTGCCTGGGATGTTGTCCAAGGACTGGGGGGAGCCTGTTTCCCCAGGGGGGACAGTCTGTGCTTGGAATCCTCCCAGGCCTTGGCTTGGTGGGGAAACTATATCCAGGGATCCCATCCTCAAGACCTTGCCTAAGGGTGGCCGTGCTCGGAGACCCCCACCACACACACTGCCTCCGCTGCCAAGGAGTGGTAGGGATAGCGTCTGGAATCGCCTCCTGGAAGCTTTGGCTTGATATGGGGGTTGTGTCCCAGACCCGACCCCAAAACCTTGCCTAGGGAGTTGTACCTAGATTCTCTGTACCCCTGCCTTTGATTTGGAAGGATCTGTGTATAGGATCCCTATTTCTACGGCCTCGTAAGGGATGGCCTGTTTGAGATCCCGGTCTTCCAGGTTTTGGCTTGGTGGGGTCCTGTTCCTGGACCCCCACCCAGGATCACCCTCTCTAGCCTTGGCATCCTCTCTCCATCCGGGCGCCGCGACCGCCTCCCACCCTCCGCCACATCAGCAGCGGCGCCGCCCCCGACCCGAGCCCCCTTCTCCCGCCCTTCTCACGCTGGCCGCCGCGCTGCGGGACATCCAGGGCCCGGGCGCCCCCGCCTCCCGCGGCCGCGGCTGGGCCCGGCTTCCCCAGTGCTGCTGCTGCTGTGGCGGCGGCTGCAACGGCAGCTCGATCTGACGCGCGCCGGGCCCGGGGTCGGGGGATGGTGCGGGATGCACGCGCGCGAGCCAGCTCGGCTCTCCGGAGGATTCCGTTCCGGGGGCGGGGAGCGTCCCTCCCGCCTCGGCCCCGCCCATTGGCCGGCCGCCTGTTGTATATGCAAAGAAGGCCCCGCCCCGCCCCAAACAACCCCGCCTTCCCCGGTGCAGCCACCGCCCCGCCACGCCCACTGGCCGGGTCGGGCTGTGCAGGCGAGCCCGGGAGTCCTTCCCGCAGCGCGGTTTAGGCCTGGGTTCCCTTGCCTTCGGTGACCTGGCTCAGATCTCCTTCAGTTCTGCGTCCGGAAGAATTCCTATAGGAGGCGCCTTGCTGCCCCCGTCCCCAATTCTTGCTAACCCAACGATTCTCCCAGGCCGGCGGGGGCGGGCAGAAGCGGTGACGAGGCACTTTTTGCACAGAAGGGAAGGGGGAATGAACAGACCCCGGCATCCTGGAGCACGATCAGTTTAGCTTGCGGGGCGGGGGCGCCGAGCCGGGCCAGGGCGCGGCTCTGGCTGCCGCTGCGTTCCCACTCCCACCCCCATCTTCTGTGCTTGGCAAAGCAGCTGGCAAGGGCATTAGGGCCCATTAGCAAAGGCGAGGTTGCTGGAAGCAAGGGAGGGAGCCTGAAGCTGGGAGGCTGAGAGACTGTGTGTGTGATGGGGGGCGCTTCTCAGCTGCCACAGCCTTCGGAGCAGGTGGTCAGCACGTGTTGGGGGGGGGGGAGAAGGAGGTTCTCAGCAACAGATGGTCCAGGCAGGGCTGGGGCTTTCAGACAAGAGGGTTGGGGGGGACTGACCATCTGCACCTGGAGGCCTGGGAGCTCCTCCCTCTCAATGCCGATAAAAAAGCTGGGGGAAGGGGAGGGCCAATTTTATTGCGAGGACGTTTCAACCCCTCACTTCCACCCCTTCAGTACACTGGCTGCAATGTGGAGAAGGCAGCTGGTGGAGGTGTGAGGGAGGTTAAGATGCGGGCAGCTCAACCATCCCTCTCCTTCACCACCGGATCCTGGATTTGAGACGTCAGGCAGAGATGGGGGCACCCCCTCTAGATGAGTCTGGATCTCCATGAAGGCATGCAGGAGCCAAGGGTTCCCTGGCCTAGAGTTCCTGGATGCCCATTTCAGAGTGGGGAGGAGCTACGAAGTTGGGAGTTCCCTAGCTCCAGGGTTCCTGAGGTCCTGGGCCAAGGAGGGGAGCTAGGCAAGACAAGGAAACCCAAGGGGAGCTCCCCTGACCTGGACAGAGGGGAAAGGGACAGAAGTAGCCCTAAAGGGGGATGGCTCACTGTGGAGCTGGAATCCCCTGATGGAGGCTGTCATGGGGTCTGCAGGGTCCTCCCTAGTCAGGAGGCTGCTGGCATTGGCTGTGCCTGGCGACTGGCCCAGTAGCGGTGGTAGGTGTCCTGGAAGAGGTCCCGGCAGGCAATGTGGGCATGGAGACGGGCACAGGCCAGAAAGGCCCCTGCCAGCTTGCGGTGCAGGGCATAGGTCTCTTCAGGTGGTGGGCGCAGGCGGTGCTGCAGCAGCACTGGGATGAGGCCCTGTATTCGGTGGGCAGTGTTGCCCGCCCCGAAGTCGTAGGGTCCAGAGGCAGCAAAGGGCTCCCCCAGGATCATCACTGCCTCCACATGGGCGTCAGAGAATGCCTAGGGATGGCAACATCAGATGTACCCAGGTGGACACAGTGCCCTCAGCTCACTTATCCCAAAAGAAACAAGCCACCTCAGCTCCCCGCAGTCTCAAGTAATAAACAAGCCCCCAAATTCCTCAAGAGTAATAAGTAGCTTTCACCCCTTTCAGAGCCCCTAGCAGCCCCCTCTTACCCTAAATAAATAGCCCTGGCCTCCTCTCAGAGCCTCTTAAAGAAGCAGCCCTCTACTTCCTGACCCCTAGTACCTATTAGCAGCACCCCCAGAACAGGCAAGTGGTACCTGTTTTCCAGGGGTTCCTGAGTAGTCGGCAGCTACATCCCCCACTCCTCCCCAGACCCTCCAGTATATATAAATATCCCTCTAGAGTTGCCCAGTCCCCCTAGACATGTACCCTCCATTCTCCCCTGTAGGCAAGCCCCATCCCCCCATCCCTCAGTAGAGATAGGGTGATCCCCATTCCTTGCTCCCCAATAGATACCAAGTCCCCAGTGTCTCCCAACCTTGGTTTCAAAGCCTGTGAGGAATTTGAGGTCCTGCGATTTCTGTAGGACCTGGTCTCGGTTCCCTTCTGCTGCAGCCTTCACCACCTGGAGAGTAGGGGTGGGGCAGAGAGGGATCAAGGGGGTTCTAGAGAAAAAGATCCACCTAGTTTAGCTTGGCCCAACCTGGACCTACCTCTCACCTAGAAGCTTCTTCCTCCCCACTCTGCCCCCCTCTCCTTCTAAGACTGTTTTAGAACGTGGCAGGTAGAGTTGGTTAGGGGTTCTGTCTACTTGGCGGAGTGCAGAGCTGCCTAGAAGCCACCACAGTGAAATGGCAGAGGGGAAAGTAAGTGTCATGGTCCAAACAAACTGGACAATGATGTGACCGATCACCAACTGTGTCCAGGTTGCCAGGGGACCATTCCTATGTCTCACTAGATTTTAAGCCCTGTAGGCACAGGGATCCCAGCAGTTGTACTGGGTACAGGGCTGGGCACTCAGGATGCCTTTGGTGAATCTTGCTTTAATAAATGAGGGTGTGGAACTACGTCCCTCCCGAGTCATGTGCTCACATGAGGCCAAGAATCTCCCAAACCCACTAGGGCCAGCTTGCTTGGGCTCACTCCCAGCTCTGCCTATCCACTGCTTGCTGGATGGCTGAGACTCTAGGAAGCTGCTTTGCCCTGAGGCCTCTGCTTCCTTATCTGTGAAGTGGGGATGAGGACTTTCTTTCCCATGGGGTTGTTGTGAGGCCAAGGATGGTGCTCCCTGTGCAGTGCTTCGCTCAGCACTGTGTCTACAGGTAGGACATACCGTATAGGTGCTGAGCTAGTCTTCTTATTAGGGACACAGAGGGTCCTTACTGTATAAAAGATGGACCCTGGGTTCAGCCCTCCCCCACGGGTTGCTCTTTCTTGGGGAAGGAGGAACGCACATTCATCTGGCAGACCTATTCTGTCTCAGCTCCCCTTGCCCATGCCTGTCTGACCATCTGTCAGGTCTTGGTCTTCAGGGGCCCATGTGACAGGGCTTTTGTGAATTGGAAAAGGCTAAGTAGGCGTGGTGGGCAGGAGTTGGTGAGAAGCGGGATGTTCCAACTATACAGAGAGAGCCCCAGGAGGCTCGTGGGAGAGTGTTTACCAGCTCAAGGATGGCCTCATGAGTTCTCAGGGCAGAGCCAAGGGCTTGCTGCAGTCACCTCCTCCCCTGACTCCCAGCCTGTCAGCTCCCATGGACTGTCCTCTAGGCATCCCTTCCAGTCAGCCCCTCTGCCTCTCTCCACAACTCTCCCTGGCTCCCAGACCCATTTTCAAGACCACTTATTAGTCAGAGCTTTCTAATCCTGACAATGTCCCTTATTGCTCAAACCCTTTCCACAGCTTCCCAGAGCACAGGGATAGAGGACAAGTTGCAAAACTGGCCTCTGAGACTGGAGTGCTTTGGCTCCACCACCCAGTCAGACATGAGTTTCCTTTGGTCCTCTAGGGCCTACCACTCAAAATATGTTCCCTGAACAGGCAATATCGACACCATCTGGAGACTGTGGGAGATGCAGCATCTCACACCTAAATCCAGACCCAACCTTCGTGTAAGAGGATCGCCACCTGCACATTGAAGTCTAGAAGCACTGTTCCAATGGAACTCTACCTTGCTGCCTCTTGACCTTTGCACATGTTTACCTGGAATACCCTTCTAGCTTCTTCCTGATCCGCTCTCCTCATCCCTCAGGTCCCTAATTCCAGAGTCTCCTCTTCTAGGTAGCCTTCCCTAACTCCCCCAGGGTGGGTCAAGGGTCCGCCTCTGGGACACTCACAGTTCCCTGCACTTGCCCCAGCTCAGCCCTGACCCCTTTGGGTCCTTACTCTCCCGCCAGTAGACTAAGGTGGGGATCTGAGTTGGATCTGGGTCACTATTTGTCCCCAGTATAATCCAGAATAGGGCTGGGCATAGAAAAGGTATCAGAGAATGTTTGAATTGATGGTTATATGATTAGAAGACCCAGGCTGAATGTTTAATTTCAACTAATCAAGATGATGTTCTTTGTGCCCTCTGAGACAAACTGACCCCAGTAGGTGAGAGAGACAGGCAAGGCGGTTGAGAAAGTGGTTCCTGAGGCCAGTGCTCCCTGTGGGGCATAGACTGCCAGGGAGGGCTGGGAGAGCAGCTGGACACCAAGGGCCTGGACAGAACAGCCATCATGGACCCTTGTCCTAAGAGGTGGCTAAGCAGGGGTTGAGAACATGGGCTCTGGACCTAGACCACCCGAGTGTGAGTCCCAGGTCTGCTGGGATCTTGAGCAACTTCTCTATGGTTTCCAGTCAATCAGCATAAAACCCTTAAAACAGTGCCTGATGTAATATTAAGTGCTTGTACTTACTAGCTGCTCTTAATATTACCATTAGTTCTTAATTCTAGATAGTATATTTCTCCTTCTTACCCTTCTGCCTCAGTATGTACCTTGAGCCTTCAGAGGCCCAAGGGTCAGGGGGACTTACCTCGATGTAATGGTCTGTGAACTCTGTACCAAATTCTCGGCTTGCACCAAAGTCCAACAGCGTCACCTGGAAGAAGGAGTGGTGAGAGGAATGCTGGGAGCCATCAACACCTCCATGATCTAAGGGGACAGATAGGATCCATCTCTCCCTCCCCACAGACTTCCTGGCTCCTGCTTGAGTCCGTGCCCAGCTGCCTCCAGGGGCTCCCAACCTCCAGTCTCCAACTTCTAGGCCACCCCAGCATGGTAACCGAAGAGATCTGGCTTTGATTTTTTTAGTCCTATTTGCTTTTATAACAAATTTTCGGCCCAGAAAAAAAATTCAGAGAACAATAGGACATATGAAAAAGTAAATGAACACCCATCTGGCTTAAAATATCAACTACTACTCTACCCTGATCCCCCCATATCCCCAAGATCCTTTCCAAGGTCACCACTTTCCCGAAACCATTATTATTAAATCATTTCTTCAAATTTCTGTATGTGCATTTCTACATTTTCTATATACATGTGCATCCACAGACAATATATAATTGTTCACATACTTTAAAACTGTACATAAATGGCATTTAATATAGTTATCCTGCAACTTGTGCTTTTGGTTCAGCCTGGTTTTACAGTTTATGTTGTTGCTGTGAATAGGTCTGGCTCATGCATTCAGTTTCCACCAATATATAAATATGGACTTCTTTTCATGAATATATTACAATGCTTTTGTTTAGTTGATGGACGTTGTGGCTGTTTCTGGGTTTTGTGTTCAATGAACACAGTAGAATTTGAATGACCACAGCCAACAGTAAGAAATATAGTATAAGCTGGGCACAGTGGCGCAACTAGGAGGATCCCTAGTTCAAAGCCAGCCTCGGCAACTTATGGAGACCCTGTCTAAAAAAAAAATAAAAAATAAAAAAAGGGTTTGATAAGTACCCCTGGGTTCAATCCTTGGTACAAAAAAAAAAACAAAAAACAAAAAACAAAAAAAAAAAGCTCTTGCCTAGGATGCATGAGGCCTTGGATTCTATCCCCAGCACTACAAACAAAGAAAACAAAAACAAAAGCAGTTTATGCCAAGGGCCCAGGAAAATGCAATCATAAACATCGTATGAAAGTGTCCAAAGGCAGGGCTGGAGTGGTGGCTCAATGGTTCCAGTGCTTGCCTGGCATGCACAAGGATGCTGGTTCAAACCCCAGCACACAACAAAGTATCAGAGCAATGAAAACCATATGAAAAACTAAATAAAATTGTTGCTTTCTTTCTCTCACTGTCCCTCTCTCTCTCTCTCTCTCAAAAAAGTGTCCAAAAATAATGTGGATCTTCCCCATCTGGGACAAATCTGTAGGCATTTTTCATCTCAGTTCATTAACACACACACATACACAGTGCTCTTGGAGCCCTATAAATGGACATCTGCACTCATAACACCTCCTGGAGTGAGAAAAGCCACCCTCTGGCGTGAGCCTTGGAGTTGTGGGTGCTCACGGTGAGGGCAGGGACAAGGGTGGAAAGGAGAGAGGGGCCACTGGATGCACAGATAAAAGCTCAGGCTGGATTTGGAGGGCACTGGGGATCTAAGGAAGGGAAAACGTGGCTAGATTTGTGTTTGGAAAAGATCCTCTGGGGACAAAACAGGGACAGACCACTTTGGACAGCCAGTTGGGCAACCTCTAGTGAAGGTAAAGAAGTGTTCACAAATAGGAAAAGTCTGCATGTCCAGACTCTCACCTCTAGGCCTTCTTATACTTGTGCCCTCGGCCTGGAGAATTGTCCTTGCTCTCTACATGGCTGGTTCCTCCTCTTTCTGGTCTCAGAACTAATGCACTTCCTTCATGGAAGCTTCCTTTATCTCCACCCACCCCAGGCTGGGTCAGGCATAATTGCTGGAGTCCCACATCCCTCTCCCCCATCTGCCCTGTTCAAGCCTAGAACCACTCTGGCCTACACTTCCCCAGTGTGGCACTAACTACTCTAGGTCATCATCAATGGAATGGTAGAGGAAATGACATGTCCCTTCTGGCTAAAGCACTTAGGCAGCAGGTCACACTCTCAACCTTTCCCCTTCCACTGGGAGAAGAACACAGCAAGGCCTAGTGGAAGGCACAGCCACAAGAGGGAAGCCACCTGGTCCCTGAGTCACTGCATTCGGAAGAGCCATCCCAGCCTGTGGTGTGAACAATAAACTACTAGTGTGCTGAGCTACTGAAATATCAGGGAATATTTGTTATGGCAGCCAATGTACCCAAAGGGAACCAACCTGGTGGCTAGAGGCATCGTACAGGAAGTTGGCCCAATTGGGGTCTGTCTGCATGAATCTGAACTCAAACAGCTCCCGCAGACACAGCCTCAGGAGCTGGAAGCAGATCTGGGGTGGGGAGAAGACACAAGTGATGTGCCCCTGCAAAGTCCTCCTCCGCCTGAAGAGGGAGCATGGGCCTGGCCCTCCCTGCTGCCCCACAAGCCAATTACCTGGTTCCGGACATCCTGACTCAGTCCCTGGCACTGATCCAAAGGGACACCTCCAGCCAGTTCCATGCCTAGCACTCGCCTTGTGCACAGCTCCTTAACCACAGCTGGCACCCGGAAGAAGGGGTCATCTGCCAACAGCTGTCTAGGGCAGGAGAAAGGGGTAGGAATGGGGCTTCATGTTTTAGGACTCTGAGGCCTGGTTTGAGTAGGCCTCTCAGATGTTCTTCATCAAGACCTCCTCTCTGCTTTTCCTGCCTTCCTGTGCTTCTCTGGTGATGGCCAAAACCTGACCAGACTGATATTTAGCAAATATCTCTGTAGCCTACTCTGAGCTTGCCCTCCAACTGTGTTGCTGGAGATGAAACTTTCTCTGACTTCTGGTTGTCCCAGGATATGTTTGATGTATTTAGCTTATGCATCACTTTAAAAAAAATCAATTTATTAAATCATCCCTAAGACTGTCACTGGATATCTCTTAGTCTATACTGATACTCATTGGTCACTTCTTAAGAGTCACTACAGGACTTTCCCCTAAATTTTGTTTTTTCTTTATGGCACTGGGGATTAAACCTAGGGATGCTCTTCCACAGAGCCATAGTCCCTGTCATTTTTTGAGACAAGCTGTCACCAAGTTGCCCAGGCTGGCCTTGAACTTCTGATCCTCCTGCCTCAGTCTCCCAAGTTGCTGGGATTACAGCTGTGTGCCACTGCACCTGGCAGAAGCCCCCCACCCCGCCCAATTTGTGTTTTCTTTTTCCAAGGTTTCAGTTATTTGCAGTCAACTATGGTCTGAAAATATTAAATGAAAAACTCTAGAAGTAAACAATTCATAAGTTTAAAATTACACACCATTCCGAGTAGTGATAAAATGTCACTGCATCCTGCCTGGGACATGAATTTTCACCTTGTCCAGGATATACACTGTGTATGCTACCCGCCTGTTGGTTACTTAATAACCATCTCAGTAACCAGACTGACTTTTGTGGTACTGCAGTGCTTGTGATCACGTAGCACTTATTTTAACAATGGCCCCAAAGGAGAGATGTTGGCATTTCAGAAATGCCAAAGAGAAGCATAAAGTGTTTTGTTTTGTTTTTTTAAGAGAAAAGGAGAAAGTTCTCAACTTCATAGAGAAAGAAAGATGCTAAGATCTGTGTAAAATCTGTGAAACTGTGAAGAACGGAAAAAAATTCACATTAGTTTTGTTGTTACACCTCAAATGCAAAAGTTGTGGCCACAATGCATAAATACTTAGTTAAGATGGAAAAGGCAGAGATTTGTGGAGAAGACTTGATGGTTGCCTGTTGCTCCAGAAAGCACTGTGGCTATGCTCGACTTTACCATAGCCGCGTACAGCTGATGTCCAGTTTCAGGCATCCACTGGGACCCTGGAACACATCCCCTGTGGCTGTCGGGGTGGGCTACACTGTGAACATTGGTAATGATGGGATGGAATCCTTCTGACTGTTCTTATGCTGCACCATGCTGGGGGACAGATAGGGGACTGCGGCCTGCCCCACTGGAGCCCACAACCTAGTTATAGATTGAGATGCGTGTGTCAAATTAAGACCTGGGAGGCAAATAGGAGTGAGGCCTCTTGTTGAGGAAATGTGGGATGGTGGAGTGAGCAGGCACTGGACAGATGGGCAAAGGCCAGGGGGAAGAGGTGGATTTTTATCCTACGGGTGCCCAGATCCTATGTGGGTGTGCTCTGGCTTCTCATCCTGCTTTGCACTCCCATCCTCAAGGCCCTGCTTCAAGCTGATATTGCTGTCCTTTTTGTAAGATTTCTGATATTTGAATCACTTCTGAAGAGGCAGGCCCTGTGCTGAGCATTTAATTGGCACAAGTCTCTTTGATTATCACTGCCCAGTGAGGATACTCCCCTGAGGGCACTATACAGAATCAGTCACAGAGTCTGGTAAGGACTGACCCAAGACTGGATCCCCACTCTGAGTCTGGGGCATATGCCCCAAACACTGCCTCCTCACTGTCTGCTGAGCTTGGCACATTGAAGACCCTCAGTAAATATGTGACCACATTGTGGAGAATCCTGTTGGGGTGTCATTAATTGTTGCACACATTATCACACTTCCAAGATACAGCCACACTGTCCTTTGTAGCTACAGTTCATTCATTTTCATTGCTATATAATATTACACTGATGGATTCATCATAATTTATTTATCTACCCCATTGGATAGATTTAATAGCTTTGGGTTGTTTCCAGTTTGAGGATCTTACCAACAATGTTGCTCTGACCATTCTAGAAAAGTCTAAAAGTGTACAATGGCATAAGTATCCCAACAGTATTCAACAAGGAGGTCAATAGCTGGTTGTAGGGTGTGTGAACATAAAGGCTTTGATGGTGCCAAAGTGTACTCCACAACGGCTATTTCAAGTTGGGTACAGTAGGGTACACCTTTAATCTCAGTGACTCAGGAGGCTGAGATGGGAGGATTACAAGTTAAAGGTCAGACTCAGCAACTTAGCAAAGCTCTGTCTCAAAATACAAAATAAAAAGGGCTGGGGATGTAGTTCAATGGTAAAGTGCCCCGGGGTTCAATCCCCAGTACCAAATAGGAAAACAAAATTATCTCCTCTTCCAGGGCTGGAGAGGTGTGTCAGTGGTTGGAGTGCTTGCCTGGCATGCCTAAGGACCGGGTTTAAATCCCTGCACCACGTATGCAACAAAGTATCAGAGAAACAAAACCCAGTTTAAAAAATAAATAAAACTGATTCTCTTTCTCTCCCCCACTCTCTTAAAACAAACAAACAAACAAACAAACAAACAAAAAACTCCTCTTGCCCACAGTGGGTGAGGAAAGCTCAATCCTCTCCAACCCTGATACTGCATGGCTCAATCTTTGTCCATCCAGCAGGCGCCACAGAGCACACCTGTAATCTCAGAGTCTGAGGCAGGAGGATCACAAGTTCAAGGCCAGCCTCAGCAACCTAGCAAGGTCCTCAACAACTCAGTAAGACCCTGTCTCAAAATTAAAAAAAAATGGGGGGGTGTGGCTCAGTGGTAAAATGCTCCTGGGTTTAAGCTCCTGTACCAAAACAAAAAATAAAAATTTGTCAGTTCAGTGGATGTATCAGTGTCTCATGGTGTAATTAAGTGCCTATGTCAGACAACAGTGAATATACACACTCAGAGGACAGAGAGGGACACGTGAAGTAACAAGTAAATAGAAGAATAAAGGTACGGCTCCAGCTGCCAGAGACCAGGGGATGTCCACTTCCAACTCAGGTTGGGCAGGAATAAAGAAAGGAGGAAAGATGGAGGGAAGGGGCCCCAGGGTCTTCAGAGAAGTGAGCTCACCTGAAGTTCTCAGCACAAGCCGCCTCCCGACGGTAGTCACACTCCCACGTCAGCTCCTGCTGCATGGCCTGTAAGCTCTGCTCTGCAAACAGGCCTGCGAGGCAGCCATGTCAGTCAGGGAAGACCACGTCTGCCCCGCCTGAGGCCTCAGGTTCTCACAAATGGGTGCCTTCTCTTGCCAGTTATGACTCTTTCTCTTTCTGTCTCATTGTCCCTCACACCTTCTGTTCTAGGTCTTTCACTGGCATCACTGTCTGTAAACTTCTGTCATTCTTACAACTGTGGTCTGTGTGTGTGTGTGTGTGTGTGTGGCATGTGCTCTGAGGAAGAGACCCAGGGCCTTGTGTCTTGCGCATACTAGGCAAGTGCTCTAAGTCATATCCCTAGTCATTTTTTTTTTCCCAGTACTGGAGATTGAACCCAAGGGCATGTGCCTCTGAACTACATCTCCAGCCCTTTTTATTTTGATATAGGATCTCACTAAGTTGCCCAGGCTGGCCTCAAACTTGTGATCTTCCTGCTTCAGCATCCCAAGTTGCTGGGATTACAGGTGTGTGCCACTGCACCAACGTGCGCAGGTCTCTCCTGGGGTCCCTTTCCCACGCACACACCCTAATCCCAAGGCAGCTCTTTAACAGTCCTGCAACGCGACTGTGTCTCTTGTTCACATTGACTCTCGCACTGCTCTCTGCCTCCACTGCTTCCAGGCCTGCCTCTCCCCTCCTCTCACAGACGCAAGCTCATCCTGCTCTGACTTGCGGGCACTCTCTCATGTGCATGCTGGCCGCCGACTCCCTCTTTTGCTCCATGGCTTTTCCTGGCCTACAGCCTGTCTCAGCATGCTGCATACCCTTTGTTTCTGGATTTGGGTCTGGGCTTCTGTCTCTTTGTGACTGTCACACATACTCATGCTCTCTGGCCTCCCATTGCTCAGCATCCTCCTTTCTGTCTCAGGCCCACCGATGTGCACACCCACACTCATACCCTGCCCTTTGCTCGCCCTCTGGCCAGCCCTTCTCTTCAGGCATCCCTCCCTTGGTCAGGGACAGAGTGGGCACCTCACCCTCTGGCAGGGCCGTGCTCATCTTGAGCACGGCCAACAGGTTCTGCACGTCACTCTCGATGCTCTGGGCAACACCTGGGTACTGCAAGGGTAGGAAGGAGCTTGGAAGTCACTGCTCTGGACTAGCAGGATGCCCACCCCCACCCTGCCCAGTCTCCCTACTCACCTGGATCTTCACAGCCACCTCTGTCCCATCCCTCAGCACACCCTGGTGCACTTGCCCGATTGAGGCAGCAGCAAAGGGTACTTCCTCCAGGGAGGCCACCTTGGCCTGCCAATCTCTACCCAGTTCCTCTTCGAGAACTCTCTGTGGGGAGTAGTCAAAACAATCATCATCATGTTTGTAGACAGCTGAGGTCATTACCTGTGTGAGTGCTTGAGGTGTTCATAACCCTGGGATAAGCTCCTGGATGCTACGCCACTTTACAGATGTGGAAACTGAAGCTCAGAGAGAAGTCTTCTTCCCAGGTGCAGGTAGACTGGGAGGCCTAGCCCAGCTTGCCTTTCCTGAACCCATACTCCCTAAGCTGTGCAGGTAGTTTTGGGAATTGCTTTAAATTAAGATGGATAACAATCCTTTATTATACTCCTATACTGCATTATTACCTTGAAGTTAACATGATAAAGAGGAGCTTCCCTGTAGCCTCGTCCTGTTCAGAGTGGCTCAGAGAAGCAGTAATGACTTTGGGGTTCCACAGCAAGTGAGCAGAACAGAGACTGGAAGGCAGGCAACGGCTTGATTTTGGAGACCACAAGAACAGCTCATGCCCTGGGCACTTAGTGCCAGGTGCTGTGCCAACCTTTTTACAGATGTGACCTCCTTTATTAAAAAAAGAAAAAGTAGGGGCTGGAGCGGTGGCTTGGTGGTTACAGTGCTTGCCCAGCATGCGCAAGTTCACAGGTTCAAACCCCAGCACCCACATATACAACTAACTGTCAGAGCAATGGAAGCCATGTGAAAAGCTCAATAAAAATTGATTCTCTCTGTCTCTCTCTCTCATGTCCTTCTCCCTTAAAAAAAAAAAAAAGTAATAATCACAGCTAAAACTTGCCTATCACTCATGGTGTTACAGCGGTAGTTCTAAGTGCTCTACTATATTAATTATATCCTAATTTACATAACCCCATGACATGGGTGTGCCTCTCACTATTACCTCCCAGAGAAGGCAAACTGAGGCAGGAGAGGTCAAGACCCATGTCTGTGATGGGCAGCGACAGCGTTTGCAGCCTGTTTGCTATTAGGCTTTGCTGTCTCTGCCCAGGACTGAGAAGGGGCTCTGCACCATCCTCATTTAATTGAGATGATGTGTGTATGACGTGTGTACTTTGTTGATCCCTATTTTACAGATGAGGAAACTGAGGCTCAAAGCAGGGAGCAGGGGAATGAGGTGTAGAGGAGATGGAGTGAACCTCCTCGCCAGCCTCCCCAGACACTCACCAGCATCTGCCAGCGGGGCATGAAGTCAGCACTTTGGCGGACCCGCTCGAAGATGCGCTGCAGCTGGGGGCTGATGAAGCTGTTGTCTTGGGAGACAGCAGGACAAGGGGAATCATGAGGAAAGAGATGAGGAGGGGCCTGCGTGAGTATCTGAAGTCAGGGCGAGCTGGCGGGTGGGGTGGGGTGAAGTCAAGGGTCAGGAGCTGACAGTCATGCTGTACCCTGGATGCTGAGCATCTGGCCAACCTTGAGGGCGGCCCCCCGAACTGTGCATAGGGTCTGCACGATCCGTTCAGCGTTGGCTTCCGAAAGGAAAGGGCTGGAGTCCAGCTGAGAGCCGCCCTCTGGGGAGGAGAGAAAAACCATCAGTATTACAATCACAAAATAATCAAACAACCACACACGGCACACAGTCACTAGAATGGCTAAAATGGAAAAGGGAATAACAAGAGGCAGGCGCTGCTAATGGGAGGGTGCTGGCCCAGGCCTTGGAAAGCAGCTGGGACCTTTCTAGTTAGGCACACACCTATACCCAGTGTGATTCCCCTCCCAGAAGTTCATGGATACATCACACAAACAATACTGAACAAAAGGAGCCAGAGGCACGAGAATACACTGTCTGGTTATATTTATGTTGCTTTGCTTTGGTTTTCTGTGGTACTGGGGATGGGAATCAGGAGCACTCTACCACTGAGCTCCATCCTCAGCCCTTTATTTTATTATTCTTTATTTTGAGACAGGGTCTTGCTAAATTGCTGAGTCTGGCCTTGAATTTTCAATCCTCCTGCCTCAGCCTATTGAATTGCTGGGATTACAGGCATGTCCCACTGCTCTCTGCTTGATTAAATTTATAAAAAGAGGGCCCCCCCCAAAAAAAAAAGAAAAATGTATTTTTGTGTCTAAAGCCAAAGACAGTGATCACCCTTGGTGAGGGAGTGGCCAGGAAGGCTCATGGAGGAACGTCTGCGCACCCAGGTCTGTGAAATCAAAGTATTTTCACGATAAAATTAAGACAGTATTCGCCTTTTTTCACTCTCATGTTCCTAAAAGCATTCCATGAGTTTTCCAGAAGTTCTAGGATATTTGAGGACATCATCCCAGACTCGGGTTGGCTTTATGACAAAGCCTAATCCTCCATCAACCCTCAACTTTTCATCTTCAACAAAAACCCAACTAGACAGAAAAACTGCACATGTATCACCAGAACACCCTCTGACTCATTCAACACTGTACTTTCTGCCTCCTCTGCTTTGTTTAAGTGAACATGTGTAGTGTGACTATTTTTTGCTGAAGTTGAATGTAGTTGCATTTAAATCTCTGCTAAGAATACTTCCCTACACAATCACAGTACTATAATTACAACTAAGAAAATTAACACTAATTCCCTAATATCTACTATCCTATCCAGGCCATTTTCAGATTTTCCCAATTATTCCCCAAAAGTCTTTTAGAGTTATTTTTTCCAAACGGATATCCAAACATGGCTCACACAATCCATTTGTCAAGTAAAGTCTCTTTAGTCTTGTTTTTTCATGTTTTGGGTGCTAGGAATTGAACCCTGGGGTGCTCTACCATTAAGCTACATTCCCAACCCCTTTTATTTTTTGAGACAAAGTCTTGCTAAATTGCCCAGACTGGCCTCAAACTTGGGATCCTTCTGCCTCTGATACAGGTGTGAGCCACCATGCCCAATTCTTTAGCCTTGTTTTTTTTTTTGGTGCCAGGGATTGAACCTAGTGGTAGTTAACCACTAAGCCACATTCCTAGCCCTTTGCATTCATTTATTTTGAGACAGGGTCTCACTAAGTTGCTGTTGCTGAGGCTGGCCTTGAACTTGTGATCCTCCTGCCTCAGCCTCCTGAGTTGCTGGGATTATAGATGTGCACTACTACAGCTGGCTTCAGCCTTGTTTTAATCTAAATATATAAACTCGCTTTTGTTTCAGGGCACTGATTTATTGAGGCTCTACATCTAATTCCACTTCTGATGCATACAGATCTGACGGCACTCCTACTATTTTCATCTATTCTCCTCTTCTGCTTCAAGTTAGGAACTCCCAACAGCTTTTTTTCCCCCTTATTTATTGTGGCCCCAACAGTGGCTTTATCTCTGTTCTGAGCACAATGACCCTCAGAAATAAGAACATTATCATCACCCTAATCTTTCAGATAAGGAAATTGGAGCTCAACGGTGACTCCACTTACCCCAGGTCACAGAACAAGGCCAGGATCTGAACCTTGGCAGTAGGGTTCACTCACCTGACTGCAAATGTTCTCTTGGCAGGGACTTCCTGGCTACTTCCACCAGTGCTCCGAGCCCCAAGCCCACAGCCAGTCCTGGAGAGGGAGAGAGGAACCTGAGTGCCTGCTAGCCTGGGGCCTTCTCCCCCACCCTCTAATCTGGCCTTTGTTTCTCTGACACGCAGTTGTGTATGTGGTGCTGGGGTTTCAACCTGGGTCCTCGCTGATGCCAGGCAAGCATTCCAACCTCCGAGTGACTGCTCCAGCCCCTTTAGGTCTCTTTTGAATGCTTGTCACCCAACCCTTTGTTGCCAACTCTCTGCATCTCTGTGTTTCCAACTCAGGTTCTCACTCTCTTTCTGCCTGAGTTTCCCCTCCTCTCCTCTATCTTTATCCTTCCCCACAAGTCTCTACCTCCCTCCTAGAAGTTCAGGGTCCTGGCTGCATATTAGAATCATCTGCAGAGCTTTTGTAAATTGGAGGCCCATACCCCACCCCTGAGATTTTGATTAAACTGGTCTGAGATGAGGCCTGGGAATTTGTACTTTTTAAAGCATCCCAGCCAGCTGATTTTAGTGTACACCCAGGGTTAAGAATGCCCTGAAATGGGGCTGGAGCAGTAGCTCAGTGGCTATGGTGCTTGCCTGGCATGTGCAAGGACACGGATTCCAACCCCAGAACCAAGTACGCAACAAAGTATTGGAACAATGAAAAACAGATGAAAAAAACTGATTCTCCTTTTTCTGTTTCTTACTGTCCTTCTCTCTCTCTCTCTCAAAAAGTTGCAACTCACTAAATTATTTTGTGCAGGTTTGAACAACCCTGCAGCATGACCTAGAGCCAAGCCACTTTTCTCTCTTAGCTGCCATTTCCTCATCTATGGAATGGAAATAAACAATAAATACTGATTAACAATCCAGTACAAGGAAATCACTGTGTAGGGGAGTCCAACCAACCAGCCACCACCTGCCTTTTCAAGAACAGGGAGCCAGCAGCCTTCAAGCTGGTGAGTGGCAATGATACCTGGGGTCAGGTGTCTTTCTGAGACGGGCTTCTCATGCCCTGGGAATGTCTTCCTCAGCCAGGCCTCTTCCAGGCCCATCCTATTTCTCTTGGCTTTGCAGGCCTTGCTTGGCCTTTGTCACTCTTTCCCCGTCTCTTCATTTCCAATTCACCTTTCCCTTTCTTCATTCTGTAAATGTTGCTCCTGTGATCTAAGTCACATCTAGATCACCCAGTCACACCTACCCCCAAAGCTGGCCAGGCGACTGAGACGGGAGACGGGCACTTTACGTTCTCGAGAGCGGTTGCTCAGCTGGAAAATAGAAGGTTTGAGGGTGAGAGTGGACACAGTGCTAGGGGAATCCACCCAACCAGCCACCACCCGCTTTCTGAAGATCAGGGGGCCAGCAGCTTTCGTAGGTGCTGCTGGGTGAATGGAATGATACCTGGGGCCGGGGTGTCTTCCTGAGACGGGCTTCCCGTGCCCTGCGAATGTCTTCCTCACCCAGGCCTCTTCCAGGCCCATCCTGATGAAACTTCTGGGCGGAAGAACTTCCACAAAGCCCCTGCAAGAGAGTGGACTTTAGTAAGAAGTGGAGGACATAGGGTCTGGTCTGCTTGGACCTTTTGGACACCTCTCTGTTCTTTTTTTTTTTTTTTTTTTTGGTGGGGGGTTGTTGGGGATCAAACCCAGGGCTTCATGCATACTAGGCAAGCACTCTACTATTGAGCCACATTCCCAGTTCCTTTTCCTGTTCTTTTACCTCTTGAACTCTCTACACGCCCCCACTCCCATCCCCTGGACATCCTCTGGTCTCTTACCCACCAGTGGAGCCTAGGTACCTGGCCCCTACAAGGCAGACCAATAGTCTGGCCCAATTTTCCACAGGTCCCGTGCAGTAGACCAACTACCTCCAGCCACATTGCCTAAGAGACAAAAGGGGGGATTATTCTGATAACGGGTTCTAAGACTGGCCTCTCTGCTTTGCCCCTTCTTTGCAGGCCCTCCTATATTCCTGTGACTACCTTCTCTAAGACTGGGATCTGCCAAAGATCCCCTCCCTTGCGGATAGAGCCCCACAGTTTCTTCTGGTTACCCACGCTGGTTGCCAGAAACCCACAGTTCTTCCCTTGTGCCTCCCCAAACCTTTTCCTGCTCCTGCTGTTGCTAGGGTCCTCCCCCGTTGCTAGACACCCACAGATCCTCTAGGGCTACCTCTCTGAGCCCCTTGTTGCTAGGCACCACCTTACGCTCTGTTGCTAGGCACCTATGTCCCCCCCACCGTGTTACTGGGCACCTCCCCCAGTTGCTAAGCACCAACTGTTCAGCCTTAGGCCGGAGACGCGTGGGGCCGGCAGTTCTTCCGGGAACATCTGAATGCCCGCCCCCTTCGGCCAGTTAGCCAATGGCAGAACAGCGAATCGCTGACCCGCACGACGTGAATCCCGCCGTGAGGGGCGGGGCTGAGGGCGGGGCCCTGGAACCGGAGCGGGCGTCTTGGTGGTCTTCAGAGCCGGGTGGGGATTGCTAGGGCACTGTGCGAAGGCTTGCTAGTCGTAGCCCTTCGCTCACCGCGAAGTGTCCTGTATGCCGCGTACCTTTCTTTCCCTACACAGTCTTGGAAGCATCACTCTTCTTGACAAACGTCACGCCTCTCAGCATGAACATCTTGCCAACCTCCCTTCTTGTTTTCACTCCTGGCGTGCTCAACATCTCTCCTTTGAACACGCATTCTTCCAAGTAAATATTTTCCTTGTACATAGAGCCCCTCCACTTTGCACAAACACCCACATCCTGGCACCCATCCTCCTTGAGCATGTAAATCCTCTGCCTTGCTCTCCAAATGTCTCCTGTTCACACCCTCAAATCTCCCATGTACATAAACCTCCTCACTTGTACACTGAACCTCTGTTCCCTCATATAACCTCCTCTCTGCTCCCCACCCACCCGAGGGATGGCGCGAGTGGGAGTCCTGTTTCCTGTAGTCCTGACATTTCCCAGAACACTGGGAATCAGTCAAGATTCCCAGTGCTGAGTCAGGAAACTTGGCATCCCAAAAAATCAGCTCCCAGTCCATCTGGGTTTATGTGTGCTGGGGGCTGACTCACCTCTTTTCTCACTGTCTGGAATAGAAACGGTTGGGGCATCTCTCCCACCACTGGGAGAGGGGGGAATACAGATGTGTCTCCCACAGCGCCCTACTCCCCCATCCAACCCCCTGTGTTGGGAATTGGGCTTCCTTGTTTTTTTTTTTTTTTTTTTTTTTAAAGAGAGAGGGACAGTGAGAGAGAAAGAAACAACTTTATTGAGTTTTTCAGGTGGCCCTCGTTGCTCCAACACTTAGTTGTGTACGTGGTGCTGGGGTTTGAACCCGGGTCCTCGTCCTTGCCAGGCAAGCGCCGAAACCGCTGAGCCACCTCTCCAGACCTTTTTTAAATTTTTTAAAGGAGAGAGGGACTGTGAGAGAGAGAGAGAGAGAGAGAGAGAGAGAGAGAGAGAGAGAAAGGGAAAGACCGGATCAACTTTCTTTAGTTTTTCATATGGCTTTCGTTGCTCCAAGACTTCGTTGTGTACGTGGTGCTGGGGTTTGAAATCGCGTAGCTGCTGAGCCACCGCTCCAGCCCCGGGGCTCCTTGTTTCTATCTCTGCTGTGTGACCTCAGAAGAACCCTGGTCCCTCTCTGGACCTCAACTTTACCAATCTGTATCATGTACCAGGTGGGCCCTTGCCTCTGATTGTTTTCACTGGCCTGTAAAGAGATGACTCATTTTAGAGCCTTGGGTCTATGCCCATTGTCCCTTTCCCAAGAAGACTGAAACTACCTCCTGTCCCACGGTAATGGTGAGGCTGGGGGGAAGTTGACCTTTTGATGCAAACTATGTAATAAACACCGGTGGCAACTAAACTTACGGGGCTGTGGCTGACAGTGCCAAGTCTGACACCACACGCTTCACATACATGAGGTCATATCAAATAGAGCCTGCAGTGTCCTCGTTTGTAAACTGGGCATCACTTTCTGCTTAGTGTTAGTGACAGAGAAAAGCAGTGAAATAGTTAGTGTTAGGCTCTGGTACAGAACAAGTGCCCTCTATATATGAGATTTCCTACGGAAATTTCAATGGAGCGTTTAAGTCACTCGTTCAAGGTAACACAGCTGGGAAGTGGCGGAGGCGGGTCTTGAACCCACGTCTATGGAATTCCCAAGTCTTTGAAAAGTCCATTCCTGTCCATGAGTGACGAATGGTGTGAGGTCGGATTCGTCACCGGGGGTTATAGTGAGGCTGAACTCACAGGGAAATTGGGTTAGTCACGGGGGCTCTAGGTAGGGGTGCCGCAGCCTTGCATCCGAGACACTAGCGCAGAAGACCCACGCAGGTCCAGCTTCCGGCGCTTGGAACAGCCCACTCTGACGTAGTTAGGTGGGGCCACGACAAGAACGCTCTCGTTTACGTCACGTCCGGTGGGCGGGGCCTAGGGGCTTTTCCCTGGAGGTGGAGTATCGGTTAACCCTTGCGTGGCGGGGCAGATTGGAGCTCTGCTGGCCGGAACCCGCGAATCGGGGCTCCCCAGCCACACCCCTCGCAGGATTTAAAGGGGAAGGAGGTGCCCGGCTGGCCGAAGCACTAGTACAGGGAGCGGGCATGAGGCGCTGCCCGTGTAGGGGAAGCCTGAACGAGGCGGAGGCAGGGGCACTGCCCGCGGCGGCCCGCATGGGACTGGAGGCGCCCCGAGGGGGGCGGCGACGGCAGCCCGGACAGCAGCGGCCAGGACCCGGTGCTGGGGGCCCGGCGGGGCGGCCTGATGGGGGCGGGCCCGGAACCTGGACTGAGGGGTCCAGCCTGCACACTGAGCCCGACAGGATGGGCCTCGGGCCTGAACTAGGGACAGACAGTTCGCAGACAAAGTCCTGGACTGACGGACAGCATGCGCCTGAAGCAGCTGGCCTAGGAGCAGAGACCGAGGGGCCCAGCCCAAATACAGAGCCAGACGGGTCCGACTTCCAGACACATCCAGAAAGGAGCAGCCATTGGTCCCGGCTGGAGACCGACCGCCCGCGGAGGGAGTCTGGGACAGATGGCTTTTGGACTGATCCACACAGATCTGACCTCCAGTCTCATCCAGAAAGGGCCAGCCTCTGGACACAGCCAGAGGCTGAAGAGCCCTGGACAGAGCTAGAAATACTTGGGTGTCAGACCCAGCCAGAGAGGGTCAAGCCCTGGACTGATAACCTCTGGTCCAACCTACGGACTCACCCAGAGGGAGCCTGTCCCTCAACAAAACCAAGTGCTGATGGCTCTTGGGAAGGGTTGTATGCTGATGTCTCCAAGACACCACAAGATACCGAAGGCTCCTGGACAGAGCCACACACTGATGGCTCTGGGGTACAACAGAATACTGAAACAGACTGGATACCACCTGGTGCAGATGGTCTCCAATCAGCACCTGAATCAGACTGTCTTTTGGGAGAGTCCAACCAAGATGACTTGGTAGAGGAAACAGAACCTGGAGAGTTGGTGACTCACCTGTACTCTCACCTGGAGTGTAGCCCCCTGTGCCCTGTGCCCCGCCTCATCATCACCCCTGAGACCCCTGAACCTGAGGCTCATCCAATGGGACCCCCCTCCCGAATTGAGGGAGGCAGTGGTGGCTTCTCCTCTGCCTCCTCTTTTGACGAGTCTGAAGATGACTTGGTGGCCGGGGGCGGAGGTACCAGCGATCCTGAGGACAGGTCTGGGGTGAGTGGGACCTATTCTCTCCTGAGCCACATCCCCCAGACCTTTCATCCCTCAGTCTTTGGGAAGTTCTCTGCCTGTCAGCAATTTCTTCTCCAGGCACCAATCCATTCACTAATCTCCTCCCTCTGACAGCCAGGTTATTAACCTCTCTGAGCACCCCCACTCCCCTTCCTTTGTCTCTAGATCTGAGGTCAACAATGGAAGACCACTGACTGACTTCATGGGGCCCAGAAACCCCTGAAACTGTACCATTGTGTGAGTCTGGGTTTATGTGCACACATAATTTTGCAACGAAGTTTTCTGACTTCTGTTATGAATCCTCTGGGGAGTCTGTGACCCTAAAGTATGAAGAACACTGGAATAGAGAGACAATGCACTTTCTTCCCCAAGTGTCTTACCCTGGGTTTTATGCCTCCCTACCCTTTAGTCCATTTTTACATTTTTTTAGGGAGTGCACTGAGCATCCAGCTTTCATCAGAATCCAACCAGGTCTCCCTGTTGCCCCCCAGCTCCCTTAGGGGATCCTGCAGATTCTTATTTACATTCCCCACCCACATCCCCAGCTTGGGTGCGGTTCTCCCTTGGTGAATCAGAAGGGCTGGCAGGACAAGTTCAGGGAGGGAGGGTCAGGGAAGACACAGGTATGAAACTGGAGCCTCTTGGGGGGCTTGGGAGTGCAGTCCACAGTCCATCAGCTTGCCAGCTTGCCTGCTGGATCCTCCCATTGTGCTGGGCCCCTGGCTGGAGTCTGCCCTGAGCCTCCCTCCCACCACATGCCTCTCCTAGGGACATGTTCACACTCGTGTCCACAGCTGTAAGAAACAGACCTGCCTGGACGTGCTGGTGCTCCAAGGCTTTCTGCCATTTTTCTTCTCTGGTTGTCCTCTCATCTCCTTGGCATCTCAGCACAGCTGAGCTGGAAACAGGTGACTAATAATACTAATAACAATAACAAGGATGACAATAGCTACCACTCTCTCATGCCTAACCCTCTGCTAGACTCTTTGCTCTTGTTAACTCATTTATTCCTCATAGCAGCCCTTTACATAGATAATACTATTATCCACCAAATGAGGAAGCTGAGGCACAGAGAGGGAAAATCATCTGTCCAAGGAGATCACAGTTTACAGATGCAAACCTTTTTGTGTACCAGGCACTATTTTAAATTTTGGTACCAGGATTGAACCCAGGGCCACTTAACCACTGAGCCATATTCCCAGCCTTCCTTTTTTTTTTTTAAGATAGGTTCTCACCAAGTTGTTTAGGGCCTCACTAAGTTGCTGAGGTTGGCCTTGAACTTGGGATCCTGCCTCAGCCTCTGGAGTTCCTGGGATTACAGGTGTGCACCACCACACCCTGCTGTACCAGGCACTCTTCTAAGTGCTTTATTTGTGTTGCCTTTTTGAATCTTCACGACAGCACTAGAAGGTTAGGATCTTTATTGCCTCTATTTTGCAGATGAGGAAACTGAGGCACAGAGAGGTGACATCACTTGCTTAAGGTTGGCTAAGTCAAATCAGAGCCAATATCTAACTTAGTTCTAGCTAAGTTTTGAACTTGTCATTTTAACTCTGTGGCTCTTTCCTTAACTTGCCTTCTTCCTTCGCCTTCCTGTATCTAGTTTTCTTTATTTTTCCAGAAGCTGCCCCTCTGGCCCAGGTCTAACCAGACCCTTTCCTTGCTCTGTGCCTGCCATGGGCTCCCCATGGCTCCCAGGCCCTACTGTAGCTCAGTGCCGCATTCAGAGACTCCCGTCTTCAGACTTCTTCCCAGGTTTGCATCCTTTTCCCTTCCTGACTCCTGATGTAACTCAGCCTAAGTACACAGTGTCCCCTGAACACCCTGCTGCTTTCCTGCCTCCTCACATTGCTTAAGCTGTTCCCACTGCCCAGAATACCCTTGCTTCCTTCTTGTTCAACTTTGAAATCCCATCAGACCTCCAAGGTCAGCTTCCTTCCTTCCCTCTTCCTTCCTTCCCGTCTTTCCTTCTTTTCTAATCAGCTGTCAGTCCCTGAGCTCCTACTATATGTCTGGCCCTATGTTGCCTTTGCTGGGGACACAGCAGTGACCAAGATACTGCTCTTATGGGGCTCCCATGCCAGTGGAGAAAACAGGCCGATCTCCAGAGTGGCAGCTCAGAGTGATCAGGGTTGGGGTGGCAGAAGTCCAGAGGGTTGTGGGTGGCCAGAGGGCATGACTGGCCAGACCTAAGATATTAGAGGGGTTCCTGGGGGAGAGGGCATATGAGCTGAGGTCTTCATGAAACCTCTGAGAAAGCCCAGGATAACCCTGGGACCTAAAATAAAAGAAAAAGGACTAAGGTGGGGCAAGTGACTTATTGGTAGAGCGATAAATAAATAAATAAATAAAAATAAAAAGGTGGGGTGGGGTGATGGGGAAGAAGGAAGAGAAAAGATAGTAAGTCTATTTATAATTTTAAAAAAATTTTTAAAAAGGAAAAGCACATAAACAGTCTCGACTCAACTAACCTCCAAACATTGTTTATGGAGCACCTGCTGTGTTCCAGGTGATGTGCTGGGGACAGACACGGAAGTGGCACCTGACTCCCTGCCTGCATGAGTTTGTAGTCTAGCAGGAATGCAGTGAATAAGCCCCAAGCAGTGGGGTCAGACCCCAGCCAGAGCCAGAATGCCAGCGCCAGCATGGTGCTGGGTGATGTTAGGCAAATGGTTTCACCTCTCTGAGCCTCAGTTTCCTCTTCTGTGCCACAGACAATGATCTTCCTGGGTTGTGTTTTTAGGATTAAATAGGGTATGGCAGACTGAGTCTTTGTTATTGTGCCTGGAATGTTCCAGGTACTTAGTAAACAGGAACCTTGATTAATCACCTCCTCCCCAGCGGAGGGAATAGCCCTTCCTGGATCCCAAGGTCCAACACCCTGACTCCCTGTTTGACCTCCTGCTGTCAGATGTCTGCTAGGTAACTGGGCTCTGAGGGTGTAGGGGAGAACATGCCCTTAACTTTGGGATCGGAGGGGAGTGAGCCACATAGCTGCTTGCTCTGGAGGTGACCTGTTCTCCCAATACTTGCTAAAGGCTGATACATACCTGGGGTACAGTGTGTGTGTGTGAGTGATTCAGAACCTGTCTCACTCATGGTTAAGGCAATATGATGCAACTAAACCCTGTTTTCTGTTTGCTGCTTTTATTTTTTGTGGGTTTTTTTTTTTTTTTTTTTGCTGTATTGGGGATCAAACCCAGGACCTTGTGCATATATCACGGATCACTGCCTATACCACTGAACTAAACCACTAACTCTTTTCTGGTTTTCTGTTGCCTTCTTTCTTTCTCTCTCTGTCCCTCCTTTAACCCATCTTTTTCTCTGGCATTCCTTTGTATCTATGTTTCTCTTTTTGTCTTTCCTTATTTCTTTTCTTTTTTCTTTTTTTTAGCCATTTTGCGCCTGTCTCTGAGAGAGTCAGTGAAATCAGCATCTGCTCTAGTAACAAACAGCTCCCAAATCTGAGTGACTTAAAACAGCAAGATGTTTTTGCTGTTGATACTACAATGTGACAGGTTAATGGTGGACAGGAGACTCTGATTCATGCTGTCTTCACTTAGGGACCCATGCTGAGGGAGCTTCCATTTCTCTTCCCACTCCCTGGCCCTCTCCCCCACAACAGAGGACCAAACACAGAGCCATGAACTGACTCCGAAGTTTTCCATCCAAAAGGACACTTCTGCTCACAGTTCATTGGCCAAAGCAAGTCAATAACCTCAGTTCAAGAGGGCAGGGACATCTCTGGAAGGGGAAGAGCTAGAGCTATTTGGTGAACAGCTCTTGTGACTGCCAGTCTCTGTCTCTCTGTTTCCATCATCACTTTGTCACTGTCACTGTTTCTCTCTCTCTTTGATCATCCCCATTTATTCACTGGTGGCTCTGTTGTTTGTCCCAGGAGGTCTGACCTGATTTAGGGACAGAGATGGGCTTCCATGTTTTGGGAGTGTGTGTTTAGGAGCAGGGAAGAGCTTTGGCAGTGTTTACGGGGACAAAACCTAGCCTGCCTTTACTCATAAGAAAAGGACAGAGACAGTCACAGATACAAAGAAAGTGGTGATAAGCAAGAGCTTTCCCTCACCCATGCTGAGGCCTTTGGAGATCTCACACTTGCTGAATTAAGTGGGGTTCACCCCAGCAAACTTGGAAACAGTGATTCCAGAAAGCACCTTGGCCCTGGCAAGGCCCCAGGTGCACCTTGGCTGCTCCTCAGGGTGGCACCTGCAGCCCATTCTCTGGCTGGCTTTGGCCCTGATCCCACCCTTTTCTGCCCCACACAGAGCAAGCCATGGAAGAAGCTGAAGACAGTTCTGAAGTATTCACCCTTTGTGGTCTCCTTCAGAAAGCACTATCCTTGGGTCCAGCTTTCCGGGCATGCTGGTGAGAGCAGGGCCTGTGGGTGGCAGGGCTGGGTGGAGGTGCCTGAGCCTCCCTTGCAGGGTTAACTGAAGAGTTAAAACCAAAACACACATAGAGATGGGGACACAGAATGATAAAGCAAATTATCATTCCCTGACCTCTCCCTGTATCGGTGTATAGTGGGCCCTCAGTGAACAACAGCCACAGTGGTTTCCCCCTAGGACGATGCCTGTAGCACATAGAAACACAATACCTAGCACATAGTACTTTAAAGAGAGAGAGAGAGACAGAGAGAGAGAGAGAGAGGGACAGTGAGCAAGAGAGAGAGAGAAAATCCATTTTTATTGAGTTTTTTCACATGGCTTTCGTTGCTCTGACACTTAGTTGTGCACATGGCCCATGCCGGGCAAGCACTGTAACCACCGAGCCACCGCTGCAATCTTCCCAATAGTACTTTTTATGAAGGGCCAGATAGCACAATATCTTAGGTGGAACAGGAGATGTTGCTGTGGCTTCTTTGGATGATATAATTAAAAAATATAGTCCGTCACAATAAAAATTTGGAATTATAATCTACATTATCTGCATGGTCCAGGAAACCCAAGACATAAATTAACTTAAGTAGGCCCTGGTTGTTAGCATCTGGGGCCTCCAGGCAGAAGCCAGTGTAGATCTCTAGAAAGTTATGCTCTTGATCAGATCTCTCAAAGTTGCCACAGAAGATCATGAGCTCACGACCCCAAATTACAAAACTTCTGTGTATAGGACTCTGTTTAAGCAATAGAGAGCAGAAATAGGCCCTTCCCCAACCATTCTTGGCCAAGCTTGTGAGAGTCACAGGGAGGAAGAGAGACATTGCAGGAAGGTCACAAAGAATGTTGGTGACCTGGATCTGATGCATACAGGGAGATGTCGGGGCTGGGGGCAGGGATTCTCTTTTTGATCTAGTTTCTGACCCTCTCATTGGTCCTACTACTTTTAGGGAATTTCCAGGCTGGAGAGGATGGTCGCATTCTGAAACGTTTCTGTCAGTGTGAGCAGCAGAGCCTGGAACAGCTGATGGGAGACCCCCTGAGGCCTTTTGTGCCAGCTTACTATGGCATGGTGCAGCAGGATGGCCAGGCCTTCAACCAGATGGAAGATCTGCTGGCAGACTTCGAGGGTCCCTCCATCATGGACTGCAAAATGGGCAGCAGGTGGGATTGGGATTGCCTTGGGTTGGGGTAGAGGGTATGCAGTGGGAATTTTTGAAAATAGGGTCAAGTCAATTTTCAGAGTGGCTGGACCAGTAGTGTGTGAGAGTTCCAATTGTTTCATCCAGTCTTTGGTGTTGTCTTCTGTCTTACTAATTTACTCCTTTTTGATGGGTGTATAGTAGTATTCCATTGTGGTTTTAGTTTCGTTTTTCTTTTTCTTTCTTTCTTTTTTTTGGAGCAAGGTACTGGGGTTTTAACCCAGGAGTACTTAACCACTGAGCCACATCTCCAACTCCTTTTTTATTTTTTGTTTTTGTTTTGTGATAAGGTCTTCCTAAGTTTTTTAGGGTGTGTCTCATTATGTTCTTGAGGCTGGCTTTGAACTTGTGATCTTCCTGCCTCAGACTTCCAAGCCACTGGAATTACAGATGTGGGCCACAGAGCCCAGCTAATTTCTATTTTTCTGATAACCACAGAAATTGAGTACCTTTTTATATGTTGATTAATCATAGGAAATCTGATTTTGGAAAGTGCCTGATTGAGGGTGTGTGCCACTGCTCTCAGCAGGGCAAATGTTTTTTTTTTTTTTTTTTTGAGAGAGGGGACAGTGAGAGAGAAAAAGAGAGAGAATCAATTTTATTTAGTTTTTCATGTGGCCTTCATTGCTCTGACACTTCATTGTGTACGTGGTGCTGGGGTTTGAACCTGCATCCTCATGCATGCCAGGCAAGTGCTGTAACTGCTGAGCCACCACTCCAGCCCCCATCCCCAGACTTTTTTACTCTTTATTTTGAGACAGGGTCTTGCTAAGTTGCTGATGCTGGCCTTGAGGTCCTCCCACCTCAGCTTCCCAGGTTGCTGGAACGATAGGCAACTTGTGATCCTCATGAAGATATTCTCCTGTTTTCTTGCGAGCTTTGCTGTTTGAACTTTCACGTTTGAAGCTACAGCCCATCAGGCGTTCGTATCTGCGTGTGGTGTGAGGTAGAGGTTGGGGTTCATTACTTTCTGTATGGACCATTTACTCAGCACCATTCATTCAATGCAGAGGCTTCCGTTTCTCCACTGAATTGCAATGGCTTCTTTCTCATAAGCTGAGCGAATATAGATGTGGGGTGTCTGTTTGTGGACTGTGTTGTTCGTTCCATTTTTTTGTCCATTCTTGTGCTATACTGTAGCTTCACAATATGTCTTAATATCAGGAAGTGTGAGCCCTCCAGCTCTGTGCTTCATGATTTCCTTTGCCACGTCCTCTCATCTTCTGTGTGCCCAGGACCTACCTGGAAGAGGAGTTGGTGAAGGCACGAGAACGACCCCGGCCCCGAAAAGACATGTACGAGAAGATGGTGGCTGTGGACCCTGCGGCCCCCACCCCTGAGGAGCATGCCCAGGGTGCGGTCACCAAGCCCCGCTACATGCAGTGGAGAGAAACCATGAGCTCAACTTCCACTCTGGGCTTCCGGATAGAGGGCATCAAGGTGAGGGCAAGGAGATGGCTGGCCTGTCGCTAGAGGGCCTGGGACTGGATTGGAAGCTGGGACTCTTAGGGAATGTGGGTGTCAGGGGTAGCAGAAAAGCAGCAGCTCTGGAGAGAGAACTGGAGACTTCAGAGGATGAGGTCAGGACTGGTCCCTGCATCCATTGGAGCCTGTTTTATCTGCCTGCTTGAGTGTCTTAGATGCCATCTTCTCTCCCTTCCCATGGTCATGTTCAAGTACAGCCCCGTTTTTCTCCTGCCCTAGCCTCCCTGGGCTCCTCGGCCCCAGTCTTGCCAGCTATTGTCCAACATAATAGTGAGAGGGATCCTTTCTTCTGTGCTATGGAAAAGGTTTTTCTTCTTTCTTCTTGCATTCCTGTTTTTAAAAATTAAATATAATTGTTTGAATAGCTATTCACATAGTTCGGAAGCCAAAATATTAGGAGGGAGAATTCTCTCTTCCAACTCTTCGTTGTCCTCATTATATGTGCATACTCTCCTA